>JAMYXO010002108.1:0-20000 GCA_033310375.1 Conus canariensis
GGTGCCAGATATGAACGAGTATTCTACACCGAAAATAATATGGTGCCAGATATGAACGGATATCCTACACCGAACAAAACATGGTGCCAGATACGAACGGATATCCTACACATAGAATAACATGGTGCCAGATATGAACGGATATCCTACACCGAAAATAACATTGTGCCAGATATGAAGGGATATCTACACAAAATTAACATGGTGCAGATATGAACGGATATCTACACTGAACATACCATGGTGCCAGATATGAACGGATACCCTACGCCAAAAATAACATGCTGCAAATTTGAACGGATATCCTTCATAAAAATAACATGGTGCCGGATATGAAACGGATTATCCACACGGAACATAACATGGTGCAGATATGAACGGATGCTCTATACCTGATATGGTGTCAGACGTGAACGGATGTCCTACTCCGAAAACAAATGATGCTGGTTGACTCAGCGGTGACGCACCGCGTTCGTTGTTTGAAGTTCCGATCGACATAAAAATTGTCATTTCACGGCCTATTTTTATGCGCTGATCTCTTTCTTTCTCGTGCTTCACCTCCCCACTCCCCCTCCCCCCCCCCCAGCACACACACATACAATCTGAATAATGGGTGTGGACATAATGAGAAAGGAAAGATGGATGTGGACACCTGAGAAATAAAAGGTAGGTGAGGACATTATGAAATGTAAGGAGATGGATGAGGACACTTGGCAAAGAGAAATGGATCTGGATATAATGAAGAAAGCATAGATTAGAACTCATGAGAAATGAAAGATGGGTGGAGACACCGTGAAAGAAAGGATGGATGTGGACATCGTGAGGAAGACGAGGTGGGTGTGAACATCTTGAGAAAAGAAAGGTGGGTATAAACATCGTGAGATAGGACAGATAGGTGTGGACATCATAAGAAAGGAATGATGAATGTGAACATCATGAAAAAGGAAAGATGAGTGTGCACATCGTGAAAAAGAAAGGAGAGATGTAGACATCATGAGAAAGACAAAACGTGTGTGAACATCGTAAGAAAGGAAAGGTGGGTATAGACATCATGAGATAGAAAAGATGGGTGTGAACGTCATAAGAAAGGAATGATGAGTCTGAACATCATGTAAAAGGAAAGATGGATTATGACATCACGAGATTGGAAAGATGAGTGGGTAGATCATGTGTGCGGACAATTGGGTGCGGACTTTATGTGAAAAAATTATGAGTGTGGATATAATGAGAAAGGGATGATGAGTGTAGGCATCATGAGAAAGGAATGACGAGTGTGTCCATTATGAGAAAGGAATGACGAGTGTGTCCATTATGAGAAAGGAATGACGAGTGTGTCCATTATGAGAAAGGAATCATGAACGTGGACATGATGAGAAAAGAATGATGGATAATGACATTATGGGAATCGGAAAATGGGTGCGGAAAATTGGGTGTGGTTATCACGAGAAAGAAATAATGAGTGTGGACATCGTGAGAAAGGAATGATGGGTGTGGACATCGTGAGAAAGGAATAATGGGTGTGGACATCGTGAGAAAGGAATAATGGGTGTGGACATCACGAGAAAGGAATAATGGGTGTGGACATCATGAGAAAGGAACGAAGGGTGTGAACATCATGAGAAAGGAATGATGGGTGTGGACATTATGAGAAAGGAATGATGGGTGTGGACATCGTGAGAAAGGAATGATGAGTGTGGACATTATGAGAAAGGAATGATGGGTGTGGACATCGTGAGAAAGGAATGATGAGTGTGGACATTATGAGAAAGGAATGATGGGTGTGGACATCATGAGAAAGGAACGAAGGGTGTGGACATCATGAGAAAGGAATGATGGGTGTGGACATCGTGAGAAAGGAACGAAGGGTGTGAACATCATGAGAAAGGAATGATGGGTGTGGACATCATGAGAAAGGAATGATGGGTGTGGACACCATGAGAAAGGAATGATGGGTGTGGACATCATGAGAAAGGAATGATGGGTGTGGACACATGAGAAAGGAATGATGGGTGTGGACATCATGAGAAAGGAATGATGGGTGTGGACATCATGAGAAAGGAATGATGGGTGTGGACATCATGAGAAAGGAATGATGGGTGTGGACATCATGAGAAAGGAATGATGGGCGTGGACATCATGAGAAAGGAAAGATGGGTGTGGACATCATGAGAAAGGGAACATGGGTGTGGACATCGTGAGAAAGGAATGATGGGTGTGGACATCGTGAGAAAGGAATGATGGGTGTGGACATCTTGAGAAAGGAATGATGGGTTTGGACTTTATGAAAAGGAATGATGGGTGGGACATCGTGAGAAATGAATGTTGGGTGTGGACATCATGAGAAAGGAATGATGGGTGTGGACTTTATGAGAAAGGAAAGATGAGTGTGGACATCATACGAAAGGAATAGTGAGTGTGGAAATCATAAGAAAGGAATGAAGAGTGTGAACTTCATGAGAGAGGAATGAAGAGTGTGGACATCATGAGAAAGGAATGAAGAGTGTGAACTTCATGAGAAAGGAATGAAGGGTGTGGACATCATGAGAAAGGAATGATAAATATGGATATCATGAGAAAGGATTGATAAATATGGACATCATGAGAAAGGAATGATAAATATGGACATCATGAGAAAGGAATGATAAATATGGACATCATGAGAAAGGAATGATAAATATGGATATCATGAGAAAGGAATGATAAATACGGATATCATGAGAACAACAAGATGGGCGCAGACATTAAGAAAGGAAAGATGGGTGTGGACACAGTGAGAAAGGACAGATGGGTGAGGACACAGTGAGAAAGGAAAGATGGGTGCGGACACAGTGAGAAAGGACAGATGGGTGAGGACACAGTGAGAAAGGAAGGATGGGTGCGGACACAGTGAGAAAGGACAGATGGGTGAGGACACAGTGAGAAAGGAAAGATGGGTGAGGACACAGTGAGAAAGGACAGATGGGTGAGGACACAGTGAGAAAGGAAAGATAGGTGCGGACACAGTGAGAAAGGACAGATGGGTGCGGACAAGGTGAGAAAGGACAGATGGGTGAGGACACAGTGAGAAAGGAAAGATGGGTGCGGACACAGTGAGAAAGGAAAGATAGGTGCGGACACCGTGAGAAAGGAAAGATGGGTGTGGACATTGTGAGAAAGGAAAGATGGGTGCGGACACAGTGAGAAAGGAAAGATGGGTGTGGACACAGTGAGAAAGGAAAGATGGGTGTGGACACAGTGAGGAAGGATGGGTGTGGACACAGTGAGAAAGGAACGATGGGTGCGGACACAGTGAGAAAGGAATGATGGGTGTGGACACAGTGAGAAAGGAAAGATGGGTGCGGACACAGTGAGAAAGGAAAGATGGGTGTGGACACAGTGAGAAAGGAAGGATGGGTGTGGACACAGTGAGAAAGGAAAGATGGGTGTGGACACAGTGAGAAAGGAAAGATGGGTGTGGACACAGTGAGAAAGGAAAGATGGGTGTGGACATTGTGAGAAAGGAAAGATGGGTGCGGACACAGTGAGAAAGGAATGATGGGTGTGGACACAGTGAGAAAGGAAAGATGGGTGTGGACATTGTGAGAAAAGAAAGATGGGTGCGGACACAGTGAGAAAGGAATGATGGGTGTGGACACAGTGAGAAAGGAAAGATGGGTGCGGACACAGTGAGAAAGGAAAGATGGGTGTGGACACAGTGAGAAAGGAATGATGGGTGTGGATACTGTGAGAAAGGAAAGATGGGTGTGGACACAGTGAGAAAGGAAAGATGGGTGTGGACATTGTGAGAAAGGAAAGATGGATGCGGACACAGTGAGAAAGGAATGATGGGTGTGGACAATGTGAGAAAGGAAAGATGGGTGCGGACACAGTGAGAAAGGAAAGATGGGTGCGGACAAAGTGAGAAAGGAAAGATGAATGAGGACATCATGAGAAAGGACACATGGGTGTTGACATCATGAAAACAGGAGCATGGATGTGGACATCTTTAGAAAGTACAGATTACGTTCGCCATCATGATAAAAGAAATATTGGTGTGGACGCCAGGAAAATGAAAAGATGGACGTAGACATAAGAGAAAGAAAGGATGGATGAGAACATTATCAGAAAGGAAAGATCGATGAGTGCATGATAAACCAAATGTCAGTGAGTTCATGTTAAGTGAAGAAAGACAGATGAGGGCATGAGAAATGAATCATGGAGCCTGACAAAATAGTGAAGAAAAATGTACAACGACGTCATACGCAAAGAAAGATGGATAAAGATAACATAAGCAAGGAAGGCAGGAACTATAAAATAGGCATTCTGGCTCACCCACCTCCGCCAGCTCCAACCGGCTGAAGCCGGTTTCGCTGTTGCTCCGCCGGCTTACCCAGAATGCCTATTTTATAGTTCTCTAATAGTAAACACTTTACAAACATACATAATGTGTAGGATTATCTGTTTTATAGTTCTCTGTCACTGGACCGTTAAGAAGTAAACAAACAAAACAATGGGGACTTGGTTAACCATGCCTTTATTCTTAGGAGGGCTATTTGTCAACCAAGTTGGGATTTCATTCTATTGTGAGGAATGACTGGCTATTGAAAGCTATCTGAATAGGGAGTGTCTGAAAAGGGGTGGGATGTGTGTTCACACAAGCGTAGAATTGTGGCACGTTGTTGAAGATTATTCTAAGCAGCCACCAAGTGCACTTATCAAAAGCTTGATTCAACAAACAAGACAATTGTATAAAGTACACCCGGCGGCCGCCTGAAAAGGCAGCCTAAAAGTTTATAGCTGGGTGTTGAATAGGAGCATTGAAGCAAGTGGAGCAGAGCCCGGTTATGCATAACCGTTATTTTTAGAATCATGTCATTTCCCCTTGCTGGGTGGTTTGTGAATGTTGCTGCAAGAAGAAGTTGACGCAGAGCCCCGGTTATGCATAACCGTTATTTTTAGAATCATGTCATTTCCCCTTGCTGGGTGCTGCTCCAAGTCGGCTGGCACATGTGGGGTTTGTTTCCAGTAGTTGGCATATTCTGGAACCTGCAGCATGACTTTAATTGCGTTCAGTCTACTGAGGAAGAAGTTTAAAGGAAGCCCAACACAAAAAACTGTTTAAATCCAAAAAGTACACTTGCAAGTGCACGCAGTTTTCTAGCGTGGTAAGTGGCGTGTCTTGAATAGAATAATCCCACAGAGCTTGATGTGCAGCGTTTGAAACTCTAATTTCTTGTGCTAATTCTTGTGAAGAAGGACTACCTAGTAAATCCCTCTCTGAAAAAAATGCTATCTTGAGACATTGAATCAATCAGCAAAGTTTTAAAGTCACAACGCTTTCCTGACTAGAAATCACACACGCAGCACACCAACCCAATGTGAAAATGACAAGACAGCTAGGTTCAGTTGCTAACAACACAAGTGCTGGGCGGAAATGTCGTCACTGTTACTAATCAGCTGATTCTATCTAGTCTTGTGATTGGGGGAAGGTAAGAAACATGTTTTGATATGTTTGGAAATTTAGCCGCCTAAATTTATACAATGACGTCTAACGCCTGTACTGAACGACGCCGGTGGGGAATTTAGCCGTCTAAATTTATACAATGCTGCGTGGCGGCCTGACGCCCTTATGTGTAACTTGACACGAACCCGGAAACAGTGCGGCGCTTCGACTCGGCTATTGTGCAGTTGAGTAAGCCGTGGCCAGACATGTCTGACCTAGATACTACATAAAGGCAGAAGGGAGTTGTCTCCCCGGAAAAGAATGTAACAATTAATTGTGAAAAAAATCGTCATTAAGTCGTTCTAGGTTCTTATTCAAGTCGGCATCACGTTCTTATTCAAGTTCTTATTTAAGTTCTTAACAAGTTTTTATTCAAGTTCTTAACAAGTCAACATCAAGTTTTTAACAAGTCATCATCAAGTTCTTAACAAGTCAACATCAAGTTCTTAACAAGTTCTTATTCAAGTACTTATTCAAGTTCTTAACAAGTCGTCATCAAGTCTCATTAAGTTCTTATCAAGTCGTCATTAAGTTCTTATCAAGTCGTCATTAAGTTCTTATTTAAGTTTTATCAAGTCGTCATCAAGTCGTTATCAAGTTCTTATTCAAGTCAATTTATAAATTATTTATTAAGTTTTTTGAAATATTATTCCATCTGAAATGGATCAAAATGATCTTTTGTTGTTGGCAGTTCTAGCATGCTTTTTGTTCGGCTTCTGTATTTAGTGGCTGAGATTTTTTGGCTGCTTTGGTTTTTGCTGGCGTTGTTTATATATTTTATAACCCTAATAACCACCCCCAGCAGCAATGACGCCAAAAATGGCAACTGTTTTAAATTCAATATTCCATGACGACTTTGGTGTTGTAGGTCTTGAATCAACTTGTGTATTTACAGCTGGCTGTGGCAACAACTGTTGGCGTTGGCGGTGTTATGTTTTCATTATGAGTTACATTCTGTGATTGTAACATTAATTTTTTTGTTTGTTCCACTCTGCTAATTTTTTTCCTGCTGCAACACGCCCAGGATGAGGAGGCTTTTTACTGGTCACTTTCTCCATCAATGTTTTCTGCTGATTTTCTGGCTCGGTCATTTTGAAGGGAACAAAATCTATATGATTAAAAGTAATTAATCCCATGATTAATGGCGATAACAATGTTCCAAATTGTAATATAGATCACATCCTAGAGACTCTAATGACTTTGTTAAAACGGGATCTGCGTTTAAATCATACATTAAAATCTTGTTAAAAAATACAAAATCCTTTTTTAAAAAAAAAAGAACCCAAAACCCCAAATTTTTTTTGGGTTGGGCCCGGGGAAAAATAACCAAAACCCTAAAAAAAAGGGGGCCCCCAAAAAAGGGTTTTTTAAAAAAAAATTTCCTTTTTTTTTTAAACCATTGTTTTTTTAAAATTTTTTTTTTTTAAATTTAAAAAAAAAAAAATCTTTTTAAAATTTTTCCCCCTTTTTTTTTAAAAAAAAAATTTTTTTTTTTTCCCCAAAAGGGTTTTTAAAAAAAAATTTTTTTTTTTTTAAAAAGGTTTTTTTTTTTTTTTTTTTTTTAAAAATTTTTTTTTTGTTATTTGTTTTTTTAAAAAAAAAAGGGGGGGGGGGGGGGGGGGGGGGGGGGGGGGGGGGGGGGGGGGGGATTTGGGGTTTTTCCCCCCAAAAATTTAAAAAAGGGTTTTTTTTTTTTTTAAAAAGGGAATTTCCCCCCAAAAAAAGGGGGGGTTTTTTAAAAAAAAAATGGCGATTTGGTGTTGGGGGTTTTTTTTTTGGTATTTTTTCCAAAATTTTTTTTTTTAAAATTTTTTTTTTCCCTGGAAAAAACCCAAAATTTGGGGTTTTTCCCCCCTTTTTTTTTTCCCCTCCCCCCGGGGCCCCTTTTTTTCCTTTCCCCCTTTTTTTTAAAAAACCCCTTTTTTTGAATTAATAAAAAAAAAAAAAAAATTTTTTAAAAAAAAAAAAAACCCCAAAAAATAGAAAAAAAATTTTTAAAAAATTTTTCCCCAAAGGTTTAAAAAACAAAATTTTTTAAAAAAAAAAAAAAAAAAATTTTTTTGGGGAAAAAAAGAAATTTTAACCCAATTTTCCCCCAACCCCCCCAATTTTTAATTTTTAAAAGGTTTTTTAATTTTTTTTTGGGCCTTTTTTCCTTTTTAAGGGTTTTTTTTTTAAAATTTTTTTTTTTTGGGAAAAGTTTTCCCCCCCTTTTTTTTTAAATTGGGTAAAAATTAACCCTTTTTTTTTTTAAAAAAAAAATTTTTTTTTTTAAAAAAAAATAAAAAATTTTAAAAAATTTTTTAAAAAAAAGGGGAAAAAAAAACCCCCTGGTTTAAAACCCGTTTAAAAAACCAAGGGGGAAAAAAAAGGGTTTAAAACCGGAAAAAAAAACCCCCGTTTTAAAAAATTTTTGGGAAACCCAAAAAAATTGGGTTTTTAAAATTAAAAAAAAAAAAAATTTTTAAAAACCCCCCAAATAAAACCGGGAAAATTTTTTTTTTTAAAAAAAAATTTAAAAAGCCCCGGGGAAGGGGGCCCCCAAAAAAAAAAACCCCCCCCCGGGGAAAAAAAAAAAAAAGGGTTTTTGGGGGGGAAAAAAAAAAACCCCTTTTAAAAAAATTTTTAAAAAAAATTTTTTTAAAAAAAAAGGGGGGAAAAAAAAAAATTTTTTTTAAAAAAAAAAAAATAAAAATTTTTTAAAAAAATTTTTTTAAAAAATTTTTTTTTCCTTTAAAGGGGAAAAAAAAAAAACCCCAAAAAAAATTTTTTTTTAAAAAAAAAAAAAAAAAAAAAAAATTTTTTAAAAAAAAAAAAATTTTTTTTTGGGGGAAAAAAACTTAAAAAAAAAAATACAAAAATTTTTTTTAAAAAAAAGGGGAAAAAAAACCCTTTTTTTTGGGGGGGGAAAAAAAAAAAAAAAAAATTTTTTTAAATTTTAAAACCAAAATTTGGGGGGGTTTTTTAAAAAAAAAAAATTTTTTTTTTTTTTTTTAAAAAGGCCCAAAAAAAATTTTTTTTTTCAAAAATTTTAAAAAAAAAAAAAGGGTTATTTTTAAAAAAAATTCATTAAAGGGCAATTTTTTAAAAAACCGGAAATTTTAAAAAAAAAAAAAAAGGTTTTCCCCGGGGAAAAACAAAAAAAAAGGGGTTTTTGGGGGGGCCCCGGGGGGGAAAGAAATAAAAAAAAATTTTTTAAAAATTTAAAAAAAAAAACCAAAAAAAATTTTTTAAAACCTTTTTAAAAAAAAATTTTTTTTTGGGGGTTGGAAAAATTTTTTTGGGGGGGGGGAAAATTTTTCCCCCGGGAAAAATTTTTTTAAAATTTTTTAAAAAAAAAATTTTTAAAAACCCCCCGGGTTTTTTTAAAGGGAAAAAAAAAAATTAAAAACAAAAAAAAAAAAAAAAATTTTTTAAAAAACCCCCCTTCCCCCCCCTTTAAAAAAAAAAATTTTTTTTTTTAAAAACCAAAAACCCGGGGGGGGAAGGGGAACCCCAAAAAAAGGCCCGGGGAAAAAATTTTTGGGGAAAAAAAAAAAATAAAAAAAGGGGGTTTTTTTTTTTTTTCCCCAAAAAAAACCCCCCAAAAAAAAATTTTTTTTGGGGGGGGGCCCCCCCCGGGGGGGGCCCTTTGGGGGAAATTTTTTTTAAAAAAAAAAAAAAAAAAGGGGGAAAAAGGGTTTTTTCGGGTTTTTCCGGGAAAATTTTTTGGGGAAAAAATTTTAAATTGGGAAAAAGGGGAAAATTTTTTTTTTTAAAATTTTTAAAAGGGTTTTTTTTTAAAAAAAACCCCAAAATTTTTTTTTTTAAAAAAAAAAAATTTAACCCTTTAAAAAGGAAAAAAATTTTTTTGGGGGGCCCAAAAAAAAAAAGGGGACCAAAATTTTTTTAAAAAAAAGGGGGGGAAAAGGAAGCCCCGGGGGAAAAGGAAAAAAACCCCCAAAGGTGGGGGGTTTTTTTTTTTCCCCCCCCCCCGGGGGGGGGCGGGGGGGGGGTTTTGGGGGGGGGAAGGGGGAAAAAAAAAAAGTTTTAAAAAAAAAAGTAATTTTTGGGTTTTTTTTAAAAAAAAATTTTTTAAAAAAATTTTTAAAAAACCCCCCCAAAAAAAATTTTTTAAACCCCCTTTTAAAAAAAATTTTTTTTTTTTTAAAAGGGAAAGGGGGTTAATTGGGGGGAAAACAAAAAAAATTAAAAATTTTTTTTAAAATTTTTTAAAAAAAAAAAAAAAATTAAAGTGGCCAAAAAAGGGGGGTTTTTTAAAAAAAAAAAATTTTTCCCCTTTTGGGGGGGGGAAAAAAAAAAATTAAAAACCCCCCCTTTTTTTTTAAATTTAAAAATTTTTTTTTTAAAAGGGGTTTTTTTTTTGATGGAAAAAAATTTAAAAAAAAAATTTTTAAAACCCGGTTTTAAAAAAGGGCCAAAAAAGGGAAAAAGCCCGGGGGGGTTTTTTTTTTTTTAAAAAAAAACCCCTTTTTTTTTTTTGGGGAAAAAAAAAACCCCAAACCTTTTAAAACAGGCCCCCAAAAAAATTGGTTTTTTTTTTTTGGAAAATTTTGGGGCCAAAAAGGGAAAAATTTTTTTAAAAATTTGGGGGTTTTCCCCCTTGGGCCCCTTTTTTAAAAAATTTTTTTATTTTTTTAAAAAGGGGGGGGTTTTTCCATTAAAAAACCGGGGGGAAAAAAAATTGGGAAAAATTTTTAAAAAAAGGAAAAAAAATTTTTTGGGGGGGGCCCCCCAAAAAAAAAAATTTTTTTTCCCCCAAAAGTTTTTTTGTTTTTTAAAAAGAATTTTTAAAAAAAAATTTTTTTTTAGGGGGAAAAAAAAAATTTTTTTGGGGTTTTTTTCCCCCCGGGGGCCCCAAAAAAAACGGCCCCCCTTTTTCCCTAAATTTTTTTGGGGAAAATTTTTTTTTTTTAAAATTAAAGGGGGGTTTCGGGAAAAAAAATTTTTTTAAAAATGGGGGTTTTTTTTTTTGGGGAAAAAACCCAAGGGGTGGAAAAAAAACCCGGGGTTTTTTAAAAAAAAAAGGGGGGGGAAAAAAATTTTTTTTTTTTGGGGGTTTTGGGAAAAAAAAGGGGGTTTTTTTTTTTTTTAAAAAAAAAACCCAAAAAGGGGGGTTTTTAAATTTTTGGGGGTTAAAAAAATTCCTTTTTTGGCCCTTTTTAAAAAGGGGGGGGGGTTTCCAAAAAAATTTTTTTGGGGGGGGTTTTTTTTTTAAAAAAGGGGGCCGGGGGGGCGCCATAAAAAAGGGGAAAAGGGGGGGGGCCCCAAAAAAAGGGGGAAAGGGGGGGGAAAAAAAATCCTTTTTTAAAATTTTTTTTTTTTGGGGGGGGGGTTTTCCCCCCCCCCCTTTTTTTTGGGGGGGGTTTTTTTAAAAATTCCCTTTGGGTTTTTTAATTTTTAAAAACCCTTTTTTTGGGGGAAAGAAAAAAGGGGGGGGGGAAAAAATTTTTTTTTTTTTTTTTAAAAAAACCCAAAAAAAGGGGGGGGGAAAAAACCCTTTTTTTTTTTCCCCCCCCTTTCCCCCTTTAAAAATTTTAAAAAATTTTTGGTTTTTTTGGGGGGAAAAAAAGGGCCTTGGGGGGGGGTTTTTTTTTTTTAAATTTTTTTTTTTTCCAAAAAAAAAAAAGGGGGGGGGGGGTTTCCTTTTTTTTTTGGGGAATTTTTTTTTTGGGGGGGGGTTTTTTTGGGGGGGTTTTTTTATTAAAAAGGTTAAATTTTTTTTAAAAAAAAACCCCCCCTTTTTTTTTAAAAAAAAAAAAAACCCCTTTTTTTTTTAAAAAGGGGGGGGGAAAATGGGGGGGAAAAAAAGGGGTTTTTTTTTTTTGGTTTTAAAAGGGGGTTTTTTGGGGGGGGGCCCAGGTTTTGGGGGGTTTTTTTTGATTTGGGGTTTTTTGGGGGCCGGGGGGTTTTAAAAAAATTTAAAAAGGAAATTTTTTTTTCCCCGGGGGGTTTTGGGGAAGGGGGGGGTTTTTTTAAATCAGGGTTTTTTTGGGGGGGGGTTTTGGGGGGGGAAATTTTAAAAGGGGGGTTTTTTTGGGGGGGGAAGGGGGGGCCCCCCGGGGGGGGGGGGGGGGGGAAAAAAAAAAAAAGGGGTTTAAAAAAGGGGGGGGGGGGGGGGGAAAAAAAGGGGGGATTTGGGGTTTTGGGGGGCCCCCGGGGGGGGGTTTTTTTAAAAATTTTTAAAAAAAAAAATTTTTTTTTGGGGGGGAAATTTTTAAAACGGGGGGGAAAAAATTTTTTTTTTTTGGGGGGGGGGAAAATTTTTTAAAGGGGCCCCCAAAAAAATTTTTGGTTTGTTTTTTTGGGGGGGGGGGGGGTTTAAAAAAGGGGGGGGGGTTAAAAAAAAAATTTTTTGGGGGGGTTTTGGGGGGGGGGGGTTTTGGGGGGAAAAAGGGGGGGGGGGCCGGGGGGGGAAAAAAAAGGGGGGGTTTTTTTTTTAAAAGGGGGGGAAATTTTTGTTTGGGGGGGGAAAAAAGGGGGTTAAAAATGTTTGGGGGGGTTTTTGCAACTAATGTTGGAGGCAGTGGAATGTAAGACTTGCCTACAATCGGCTCATACTTAGCCTGTCTTAATCTGATGTCTAGGACTTCACCCTCTGACCAACCAGAGCCTCTCATTTTAGCTGCTTCAGAGGCTTCATTAAACTGTGTAAGAAGTTGATCTGCCCAACCGGGTGTTAAGTCATTATGAGAAAGAATAGTCTGCTGTTTAGTTGAGACCCAGACTTCTAGATTTTCTTCGTTTATTGTTATATAGTCAATTAAAACAACTAACCTTACTTTAACTGGAGGGTTTATTGTTAGTTTACTTGGAACTTGAGAAATAGCATGTACAACGCTTGCCTGCACGTTTGTTGGATCAATAACTTCTAAAACGACCTCATTTAAAGCTTTTGACAAACGCTCTTCCTCGAGCATTGCTTCAAACAATTCATCTGAACCTTCATATATCTTATCCATGTTGAGCTTCTTTTCTAACTCAAAATATTTATTTAAATCAAAAAAATAAAAGTTAATCAGAATCAATATCAACGGTCTTTTTGTGCTTGGACTCATAAACTAAAGTATAAACGCCCTTTGGGGTTGTTAATGTGAGCTGTTTAGAACAGAGTTTAATGTCTCGTTTACTTTTTTTAAACATTCCTTTTTTATCTGGTCGGTGTCTGGTTGTTGAGAAAAAGTTGCCCTTGCCTTTCTTTGAAGATCAAACTTTTGTCTTTTGTAGTCCTCAAAATCAGCCTGTAGGCGACTAAATTCTTCATCCGTGATGTTTGAGTCAACTAGTGCTTTATCAATTATCAGTTTGAACGAACTAAGTTTAGCTGTTATTAGTTGAACCATAGCTGTGTGCTTCTGGAGTTTAGCTTTTATTTTTTTGCTGACAGCACTTACAGCTAATGAACACAGGCCAAGAGTTAAAGACAAACCACCTAGAGGTAAAGCTGCCGGTGCACCTACGCCTGTTGCTAAGAGACCTACACTTGTTCCTGCTGACAGAGCACTAGTGATCGATGCTCCAGTATTAACATATGTAACAGCATTAAAGACAGCAGAATACCTTCGTTTGGTTTTACTGTATTTTGAAAGGTCCTGCTCTAGTTTTTGTTGCATTTGTGTAATGTTGGTTAATCTGAAAGTTTTTATGTCTACAGCAGCAGCTATCTCTTCTTTGGGCACTTTTGGATAAGTCGTAACAGACATGCTTTTTTAAAATAAAAATAATTTAGTATTGGATATCTTTCAATCTGTTATCTTGAATATTCAGCTGCGCATCATATATTAAAAACAAATGTACATTAAGTGGTTTATCACTCTCTTTTTCTTTATCAATTTGAATGTTTATTACGTCTTTAACTGTTCTCCCACTCCCATGCAACTGATTATCCTCTGTTGACCTTAGGTCAATCCATAAACCGTATTTCGTTGTTAAATATTCATCAAGTCTAACACTGTGAAGGTGTAGATCTTTAGACACAAGGTCTACTGTTGGATTTCTACACCTCCCGCCTCCAAACAATTTTCTTATTTCATCAAAATGATGATAAGGTTTAAGCCCGCTACCGTAGACTTGGTTAGGACTACCCTCAATTGAACATTGTACTTTCGTTATTTTAGGATTGATAAACTTTTCACTTTGTCTTTTGAATGGTTCTTCATCTTCACACAGCAATAAAATACCTTTAAGGGATCTTGCTGCGGCGCTAAAACTAAAGTTCCATATTGTGTCTGCCCTGCTTTTAGGATATTTTGAATGATGAATCACTCTTTCGTAATATATTGCTAATTTTGACTGATATTGTTGCTCAATCAGCCTTGCTAAGTTAGGGTTGCTAACAATGTCAAACTCTAACGAGATGTCGAAAATGCTGTACTTGGAATCAGTGTCTGTCGATCTAATGACACGTTTGTATTCATTAAAAGTTAGTTCATATGACAATCTGTCTTTTAATGCTCCTTGAAAGTATGGCGCATGCGCTTTTAACAACTCAAAATCCAAGGGTATAGAAAAGCGATTTCCAAACGCATAACTTACAGCTTCATACTTGTTACCGTCTTTAGCATCTTCGGCGTCTATTCTGTGTTTTAGTGCTTCGTTATTTTCGATTCCTTGAAACGCAAGATCGGCCCTTTCATTATCGGTTAGCCATAGATCACAATAGATTAGAAATATGTCTGCATTGTGTAAAGAAAATATTTCTTGCCCCTCAAGTTTTATAGAAATTTTCTTAACGATTGCCCGTCCCAGATTCTGTACAACTGTCCTGTTTACGTCTGTTGCTGAATCAAGTTCTATTTTAAAAGTAAGCCGTGCAGATCCCGGCACAATCACTTCATCTGCTCCTAGGTCTGGAAATTTGACAGTAAGAATCTGATCTGAATCAATAGTAGATGGATTATTTGGAACAATAATATTCTGTTTATTTCCCTTCACGCCAAAGGGCTCTTTCAGTCTTCTATGCGGGTCAAGAATCGAGCCATATGCTTGTGACATTTTTTTTATAAAACAAAATAAAAAGTTAATTATTTAAAAACATGGCAGAAGAAGATTATGATGTTTTTGATCCTGGAGACGACATGAGTGAAATGACGCCTTTGACACATCCATTACAATCATTGCGGCGTGAATTAACAGAAAGTAAGGTCAAATCATTTTATCAAAGTTTAGGCCAAGAACCTCCCGAATTTATAGACCCTAATGATTTTGAAACAAAAGATGACCATTTGTTTGTGAAAAACGAGCAAGGACAACTTGTTCAGCTTACAACTAAACCAGACCCATCAAAGTTTTTAGCAAAGACTACAATTAGACAAAGGCTCAGTGTGAGCGATCAAAATCGCCTTGGCATTGCTAAACCGCGAAGATTAGACAGTGAGGCAGTTGCTAAACTTCAAAACACACTACAAGAACTCCCAACAGATAACCAAATACAAAACATACCCCTTAAAGATTTAAGCCCAACAGCAGACGAAATAATAGAAACCAGTTTTTCAGAAGCATTAAAAACTATGCACGATCCGCCGCTACCTATGAGAGAAATAACGGCCCTTGATCATGCTTTGAAAAGCATCAGAGGCGAATTAACAAACAATTTAGCAAAACTGGGTGAACTAGATGAGCATATAAAAAGAGAAAAAGAAAAACTAGTTGAGGCTGATGACCACAACTTAGGACCTGGTGTTAAAGAAAGAATAACACAAAGACTAAAAGATCTTGAACAAGAGAGATCAGCAAGACTAGAAGTGTTGTCTAATAACCGAGAACAATTACGAACTCAAGTGAGCAGAATAAGAGAAACTATCCAAAGAATTTTATATGAAGACACGACGCTAGCAGAACGAATAAGAACACTGTTTAGAGAGCAAGGTGTCACATTAGCGAGCGTTATAACAGCCTTAGGATTTGCAATAAGTACACTGGTGTTGGCTATTACAGGCAGCGGTGGTGGGGGAGCAGTGCCACCAGGACCACCATCAGATAAATCATGGGTAAAAAAACAACTTGATCATCTTGCAAGTTTATTAAAAAAATTAGCCAGTAAAGCAATAGATTCTTTGCCTGGTATAATAGGAGGGATCGTTAGCTGGCTTTTGTCTGCCGCAAGTAAAGTAGTTGGCTTTATGGCTGAGCACTTATGGACATTAGTTGTCTTAATAGTTGGGTTACTCTTTAGTAAGATAAAGACCAAGTAATCCTAGGGCAGTTAATCCAATAACAAGTGCCGTCTTTTCATATTCATGGTCATTATTTCTTGGGACCACAAGGATTGAATGGGGGGGGTTTGGGGGGCTCGGGGATTGGTGGGGCTTCTTTTTTTATTGCTATTGCTGGCTTAGAATTTATGTCGTTTTTTCCGACCTTCTCTTCTTTACCAGCCACAAGGATTTCATTATTATAGTTTATTATTGTTCCTATCTGAAGTCTGAGGTCAGAAGGCAGCATGTATAAACCAGTGCCAACAGCAAAGTCTACTTTCGATCTTGCGTATTGCAAAACATTTTGGTACCTTTTAATACTTGAAGGCAAATCAATTGCAGAATTAATAGAATCCTCTAAATTTGCTAAATACTGTTTTTGAGCGTCAAAGCCAGTAGAAGGATCAATTATGTTTGATCTCGTTTGTGCTTGCGAACCTAGCAAACACCAAACATAAGTACGAATAGAGTCGTTTATTCGTTCTATTCCTGCTTTTGTTAGGCCCTTAGAAGTATCCAAAATAAATGTTGTCCATGCTGTTTTATGCTCTTGCTCTATGGACCCGAGGTGAACAGTTGTGCCTGAAGAGAAAGATGTGTAAGGAGGATTCCAATCATAGTTATACTTTCTGTGCACGCCCCAAAAATAAAGGGTGCCTAAACCATGATTAAGATCCAACTTTTGTCTAAAGTCTGTCTTTGGGTCAATATCAAATTCGTTACAGATCCTTTCAAAAGCCTTGTAATCTATTCTGTTGCTGAATGGATTAAACGTTTTGTCATTTGGTAATGGTGCTTGCAGTTCAGATAAAATACGTCTGAAGGTGTAATAAAAATGAAATCTATACACTGACCTCACCAAAGGATCAGGATGATTTAAATGATCAGCATACGACACTCCACACCCAGTTGATGCGCAAAACACAGCAAAGTTTAACTGGTTCTGATAAAACTGCATCGGATGACTAAACCACACTTTCGGGATGTAGTCGTTTTTGATAGGGGGGTTAAGATAACGATCCAATGGAGTACTAACCTTTACTTGAAAGGCGTCAGTCTGAGTCACAGAAATGTTGAGGGTATCAGTTGTTATATTTTTAAGATTGTAGTGCGGTCCAACAGAATATTTTGCATTAGTATATTTGAATGCACTCATTTTTAAATTGTTTTAAAAATGTTTGTAACAATAACAACTCAAGACAGTCCTTCGTTTTTAGAATATGCTATTGATAATAACTGCGGAACCCAAAGGGTCGCACTCCATGAAATATTCTACAAAGTCGTATGGTTTAATATAAGTCAATCCAAGAGGAATAATGGGATTTCAAAACTTGACAGAAGAGGAGACGTAATTAGCCAGTTAACCATACCTGATGGTTATTACGGGTTTTGCTCGCTAAAAGAAGCAATGAGTAACTTCGACATTACTCTCAAACTTAACAATGCAAATCTAAAAACAATGTTGACATTCAAACATGAAGGAGAAGAAGTCAATTACTTTTTTGATGTAGAGCTAGCTAAAATGTTAGGCTTTAAACCCAATCAAGCCTATTATAGATTTAGAGTTACACCAGACAAAACTACTTATGAGGGGGAAAATCCGCTCGATCTTGCATTACATTCATTACTCTATGTTCATTTAGACGAGCTGAGCACTGATGAAAACTTATATGATGGAAGGCCCTCAACTGTTTTAAGAGCTCTTCCATCAGGGAAAGCTGCATATTGCGATTATGAAATTATACGATTCCCTAATTTACAGTTTAAAAGATTAGCTTGTGGGAGGGTCGGATCGTTTAATATAAAGATCACAGATAAAACAGGGAAAGTCGTGAAATGTGATAACCTGCACATTGTTTTAGAAATAAAATAATACGTTGTTTTAAAAAATGTCACGTGGACCAGACGATTCGGGGGTTACATTAGCGCCTGAGAGGTGTGTAACTTTAGAATTAAAAGACCTTGCAGACGTTGAGGACTTTGAACAAAACGGTGAGATAGGCACTTTATATGGTTTTGAGTACACTAAAGATGGTTATTATAAACGCAAAGAGGTTGACGACAACAAAAGGTTTCCTAAACTAGAACAACTACGCAATCTAGAAGCAAATAATACAGGTCAGTATGAATATAAAATAGTTCGAAAAACTGACAACAAATGGCACTTAGAACCATATTTAGAATGGGACATAAAATTTGAATTCTTAAGCCCATTTACATTTTTCGACCGTCAAAAAAGTTTCAGAAAAGCATTGAACTCTGGCCCTTTACATGTAAGTCTTATGCCAGAGGACAACAGTCGGAAAGAGATCGAAATAAAGCCGTTTGGGGACAAACAGTACATCCTCCACAGAAGAGAATCGGTTTTAAAGAAAGCTTCTACAAAATTACAGTTCATTCCACGCACAAAATTAGGAGACACGTTCACAATGATATTTAAAATTTCTGTCTTAAAAGATGAGGCGAGAAATGGAGCTCTGGGCGTCAGTGATAATCTTATGAAAGGAATTCTTATTAGCTGGCAAAACTTAGACGTTGACAAACTTAAAGTTACTGTCGTTGTTCTTTACAATGGCGAGGATATTAAGGTCATAACAACAAGCAACAAAATTGATATTAGTTTAAATAGAAACGATATTACAGAACTGAACTGGATTAATCTTACACATTTGGGCCTTATATGGGTTTTATTATACTGAACAAGTTTTGACAGAGAGTATGATAAAAACAATAACTGGATTAGATTAAATTCTGTTTTAAAACTATGGAGCAGACAACTTTGGTGTCAATGCCGATGTTAAACTTTATGACAAAAACCCCTCATTGTTCATTGATTTGTGGACAGACTGGTTGTGGAAAAACAATATTTATCCTCGACCTATTACAAACAGTTTATCGTTATAATTTTGATCATATTGTAATTTTCTGTCCAACACTCAAATGGAACAAAGCATATCACGACAGAAGGTTTATATGGACAGATGATGAAATCTATTTAGTTGACCCTAGCAATAAACTGAGTGAGTGTTTAGAACATTTTTTTAAACTGTTTGAGGGAACGCAGACATTATTTATTATAGATGATTGTTCAGCAGAAAAGGATATAGTTAAAAAGAGAAACGCTTTGTCAAAACTAGCTTTCAGTGGAAGACATGCTGGGATAAGTGTGTGGATTTTATGTCAAAAATATAACTCAGTTTTAAAAGACTTTAGAGAACAATTAAAGACAGTGGTTTTATTTCACATGAAAGACAGAGACGCATTTGATGAATGTATGCGTGAAAATGATGTTATTGAAAACGATCAAGAAAAACGAAGGATTAAGCAAAAACTTAAGTCTCAAAAGTTTTCTAAATTAGTGTTAAAAACAGACAATCCTACACATTATGTATGTTTGTAAAGTGTTTACTATTAGAGAACTATAAAATAGGCATTCTGGGTAAGCCGGCGGAGCAACAGCGAAACCGGCTTCAGCCGGTTGGAGCTGGCGGAGGTGGGTGAGCCAGAATGCCTATTTTATAGTTCTCTGAAAGAGATCGAAATAAAGCCGTTTGGGGACAAACAGTACATCCTCCACAGAAGAGAATCGGTTTTAAAGAAAGCTTCTACAAAATTACAGAAAGAATTATAGATGATGAAATCTGAGCAAAGAAAGACGGACAATAAGTACATGAAAGAAAGGAACAGTGAATAAGGACTGAAAGAAAGGAACAGTGAATAAGGACTGAAAGAAAGGAACAGTGAATAAGGACTGAAAGAAAGGAACAGTGAATAAGGACTGAAAGAAAGGAACAGTGAATAAGGACTGAAAGAAAGGAACAGTGAATAAGGACTGAAAGAAACGAACAGTGAATAAGGACTGAAAGAAACGAACAGTGAATAAGGACTGAAAGAAAGGAACAGTGAATAAGGACTGAAAGAAACGAACAGTGAATAAGGACTGAAAGAAAGGAACAGTGAATAAGGACTGAAAGAAAGGAACAGTGAATAAGGACTGAAAGAAACGAACAGTGAATAAGGACTGAAAGAAAGGAACAGTGAATAAGGACTGAAAGAAACGAACAGTGAATAAGGACTGAAAGAAAGGAACAGTGAATAAGGACTGAAAGAAACGAACAGTGAATAAGGACTGAAAGAAACGAACAGTGAATAAGGACTGAAAGAAACGAACAGTGAATAAGGACTGAAAGAAACGAACAGTGAATAAGGACTGAAAGAAAGGAACAGTGAATAAGGACTGAAAGAAACGAACAGTGAATAAGGACTGAAAGAAACGAACAGTGAATAAGGACTGAAAGAAAGGAACAGTGAATAAGGACTGA
>JAMYXO010002109.1:0-25473 GCA_033310375.1 Conus canariensis
TTTTTGCTTTTTTTAAGGTATCTGGAAAGCATTGTTTACCTATACAGAGGTTGTAAATGTAAGTTAACGTTTCTGCGATAACGGGTGCAGAGAGCTTTAGAATTTTACCGTCTATACCGTCAATTCCACGAGTGGCTGTCTGTTTCAATCGCCTAAGGGACACGAAAACAGAATGAACATCTAGAAGGCTGATATCTAAATCTGAATGGATATTTTTTCCCCTGCAGTATTTTTGTAATTCTTCTAGGTCATTATCATTTGATTTATCATCATGAATTATTTGATCTGCTACTGTTGTAAAATGGTGATTTAGTTTATCGGTAGATATATCATTCGTTATGTTTGAAACAGAGGAAATATGTTTATTTGTTAATCCATGGATGGCTTTCCATACGGACTTGCTGTCTTTCTTTTCACTAATTAATTTTAGAAAATATTTCTTTTTCTCTGCTCTAATGAGAGAGGTTACTTTATTTCTTTGTTTTTTGTATTCTTCACGAGGGCCATTTTTTAACAGGTACTCTCTTTGGTAAATAGCGTTCTGTATCTCTTTTGTAAGCCAGGGAGGTTTTATCCGATGTTTGACTCTTTTGGTTTGGAGCGGGGCATGTTTGTTGTATACAGTATAGAAGACGGAATACCAAACTTCTAGAGCCTGATTGGGTTCTGTATATTGGTACACTTTATTTAGAGGGGAATTTAAAAGGTCAGAGAGAAATTTGTCACTATCAAATTTTGAAAAGTTTCTAAAGGTAATCGTTTTATGGTTTAACCTTGGAATTTTGATACCCTTTTTTGACCAAGTGCAACAAATTGGGAAGTGATCACTGCATCCATAAACAGGTACACTAGTCTCAAGAATGGTTTCTGGATTTGTAACATATAGATGGTCTATCAGTGTTTCAGAAATCTCAGTGACCCTTGTAGGAGTTTTGATTAGCTGTGTAAGACCAAGTGACTCAAAAACATAGTTCCACTGTTTATTTATTTTTAGTAGATCTATATTAAAATCCCCTAATATCATGATGTCTTTGGATTCATCATGTGCGTTTTCCATCATTAACATGAAACGGTCAAACCAGTCGACATGTTCAGCTGGATTTCTGTACAGAAAACATATAAGTATAGGCTTATTAAATTTAAGCTGGATCTCAATCCATACTGTTTCTACGTTAAATTGCTCTAAAAAATGCATCCTCTGGAATTTTACTGACTGATGAAGATATACCATAATACCAGTTTCCATGTTTTGTTTAGGATCTCTACGAACTGACTGATGAAGATATACCATAATACCAGTTTCCATGTTTTGTTTAGGATCTCTACGAACTGACTGATGAAGATATACCATAATACCAGTTTCCATGTTTTGTTTAGGATCTCTACGAACTGACTGATGAAGATATACCATAATACCAGTTTCCATGTTTTGTTTAGGATCTCTACGAACTGACTGATGGAGATATACCATAATACCAGTTTCCATGTTTTGTTTAGGATCTCTACGAACAACATTATAACCTGGAATTGCAGTGTCATTGTTTAATATGAGACCGGACAGATGTGACTCCGAAAATCCAAATATGTGAAAATTTTTTCCCGAATTTGATATGACTGATGCTATTTCAGTCATTTTGTTAATCGCATGGTTGACATTGAGATGCCCAACTCTAAGTCCTTCTCTTTTCAGCCAAGGGTTGTTATCTTCTGTCATATCTAATATAGTCAATACAATAACAAACTAAATACACGATGATAATAACAAGCAGACAAAGCTCTTACAGACTGACAAGTAAGATCTGACTGAAACAAATAAGAAAAAAAAAATTGTCAGGCAAACTGGATAACACAATTAATAGCAATGAAAGAAGAAAAAAAAAAATTCAATTGTAGATCAATGAACAATGACGAATCCACGAAAGGACAAAAGAGAGAGAGAGAGTGAGAGAGAGAGAGAGAGAGAGAGAGAGAGAGAGAGAGAGAGAGAATGTGTGTGTGTGTGTGAGACACACACAGAGAGAGAGAGAGAGAGAGAGAGAGAGAGAGAGAGAGAGAGAGAGAGAGACTCAATGACTCAATGACTCAATGATATTTTAATGTCAATAGCTGTACAGCCGTTATGACATGGGGGCGTGAACTTATTACCCACATAAAGGAAAATTTCTAAACAAAATTTACCCAACAAGTCACAATTTTTAGACATCTGTGTACACACTCACACACTCAAAGTCCAACGTTTTAAAGTTGTGTTGGACAAAAGCTAAACACAAAACAACAGCATCTCATAAAACATTACCATTGATCGTCACAGAATCAATGACCACCAGGCACTGAATAGAAAATAATGTTTACAAGAGAAAATCAATTTGGAAGTGACTTTTTTTCTGATTTTACTAGCTTCGGCAATATAACTTGCTAAAGATTTGATCAGCGATTCGTTTTCAAGTGTCAATATATGAAGCAGATTGCAATTTTGTACAATAGGCACCTGAAACAAGCTAAATTTTCCGCGAATATGTCGGTAAGCATCACAATGGTATAAAAAGTGATTCTCATCTTCAGTGGCGTTTGCTTTGCAGACTGGACAAGTATTTACTGTTGTTGTATCAAGCATAAACCATTTTTTGTTGGCAAAAAGACCTAATGTTCTTGTTCGAAATCTTGCCAGTGCGCTTCTATGCCATCTATCTGTTACCACTGATAAATACTTTTCAGGTTGCAGGTTACTGTTAAATGAAAGAAACCATCTGTATTTTTCATTTCCTTCCATGTGAGAGTGCCAGTTTTGTTGAAACATACAGATCAATCTGTCTTTAAATTCTGAGATAAACAATTTATCGTTTCCTACTTCTTGGCTTAGCCAGACAATGTCAAACCCATTTTCAGTCAACAGTTTCTTTACATTGGATACCCAGTTAAATTTTCCATTCTCATGTTGTTGTAACAACATTTTGTACGCCTATTTACATAACCTTGTGTAAGGTAGTTTTAACAGTTTCAACCAATATTTAATACATTTTATATAGGTGTGTATATATAAAGGATACCTTCCAGTTTCAGCATAAACCATTTTGTTAGAAGAATGTAAGGGAACACTTAGGAAACGCTTGATTGCAAATGTATGGACACTTCCTATTTCATTGTTGACCGGCACCCCCCACACCTCTGCTGCATATGTTAATATGGGTGTTATCTGAGTGTCGAAAAGTTTCCAGAAAATCGATGGTTCAACTGAATCTAATTTTCTCAATTTCGATCACCCCTCTCTTTCCTTTTCTACACATTTCTGTCAAACCTGCATTAAGACTGAACTTGGTTGTGAATAACAGACCGAGGTATTTATAACCGTTTGTCACTTTTACTTCTGTGTTACGGTGCCACCATTTTTCGTGTCTAGAAAGTTGACCCCCCATTCTAAAAATCATAATATTTGTTTTTTTCCAGATTAACAGCTAATTGCAACCGATCTGCTTCTCCTTTTAATGCTGTCAACTGGTTTTGTAAACCAATTATCGTATCAGAAAGCAAAACAACATCATCTGCAAACAACATCAGGAAAATTTCAATAGCATCTGGTATCATTTGAATACCGTGTCTGCCTCGTTTGTTGATCTCTATCGCTAATACGTTGATGAAAAATGAGAAAAGCTGAGGGCTTAGTAAGCATCCCTGCTTTACACCACGCGGACAGTCAAAGTAATCTGATAATTTACCCTTATCACGTACGCAAGCCACTACAGATTCGTACACTCCTCTAAGTGCCTTATACATTTTCTCGTTAATGCCATTATTGCTCAAAATATTCCAAAGAATGTTCCTGTTCATCGAATCGAAGGCTTTTCTAAAGTCAACAAAGGCTACATATAATTTAGCATTTCGGAGTAGATATTTCTGGACAAGTGCGTATAAAGTAAAGATGTGATCTATCGTGCTATAGTCTTTCCTAAAACCTGCTTGTTCTTCTATTATTGTTTCTTCGGTTTCTGCCCATTTAGTCAGTCGTTTGTTTAGAATATTTGTGTATATTTTACTTATGACTTTTGTTAAAGCCACCCCTCTATAGTTGTCTGGGTTATTTGTGTCTCCCTTTTTATGAATTGGTATGATTATAGATTTAGACCATTCTCTGGGGAACATTCCACTGTCAAAAATAGCATTGAATAATTCAGCCAGAAAGTCCACTACCACTGCGCTTGAATGTTTAAACATGTCACCTATGACTTTGTCCGGACCAGGACTTTTTCCCCTTTTCAGGTTTTTTTAAAATTCCATTTACGACCTCTTGTTCAGTGATTGGATCATTAAAGAGTGACTCTTCGTTTCCCCCCTCCGCTAGCTCCTCGTGTTCAGTAACTTCATGTACAGGCGTACTTTCAAAGTCACTGAAAACACTGGAGAAATGGTCGTACCATTGTTGGCTGCTAATCTTATTAAAAACCATGCCTTTCCTGCTACCAGCTCTTATTGTTGACCAGAAAAACTTTGGATCGTGGATTGAGTCTTTAAGCGTCTTAATTTTCGTTTCATTAGACAACCTCTTTTTCTCTCTTTTCAATTGACCATACTCTTTCCTTTCTTTTATGTAAGCTTCTTTTTGCAGTGCTTTGTATTCAGGTCATTTTGCTCTCCGAAAAGATCTCAGAAGTCGTAAGACAATCCTTTTCTTCTGTTCGCACTCAAAGTCAAACCAATCATTGCACCGTTTTTTCTTTCTCCCAACCCTCCTGACCATGGACGCTGCAGCCCCATACATTGCACTTACTAAAATGTCGGTCGCCCTGTTAACATCCGTGGCAAGAATCAGTCGTGCTGTGTTCAAACACTCTTTAAATTCATCAGATTCCATTTCCTCTTTGTACAACCCACAATACTCTTCAGACCACACTACCTTTTCTTCTTCTATGTGTTCAGACTGCGGTAACTGGGGCACACAACCTTCACTCAAACAATTTCTCCAGGACAATTCGACTGGTAGATGCCAAGAGTATAAACTCTCCCCAACTTGTAAATTACACATATCAAATAACTCTTCTGAAACAATAAAATAGTCGATAACACTGTTTCCCTGGGGTGACACAAACGTAAATTCACCATTCTGATCATTGACACTTGACCCATTAATAATACGAGAGAGAGAGAGAGAGAGAGAGAGAGAGAGAGAGAGAGAGAGAGAGAGATGTGGAGTGTGTGTGTGTGTGCGCATGCATGTTTTGTAAAACAAGAGAGAGTTCGCACTCTCTCTGTCTCTCTGTCTCTGTCTGTCTGTCTCTGTCTCTGTCTGTCTGTCTGTCTGTCTCTCTGTCTGTCTGTCTCTGTCTCTGTCCTCTCTCTCTCTCTCTCTCTCTCTCTCTCTCTCTCTCTCTCTCTCTTCTCTCTCTCTCTCTCTCTCTCTCTTCTTCTTCCCTTCTTCTTCTCTTGTCGTTTTTGATGGGGGGGGGGGGGGGGGGGGGACGGGGGATGATGTGTATGGAATTGTTGTTTGCTGCTGCGATGGACATTTCTGGTGTTTTATAGCTGTTTTCTTTATTGCATGACTTGATTTTGGTACGACTCTTCTTTCATGGTATTTTGTCGTCGGTGATGTGACAATTTTTTATATGCTTCTCGTTTCCTTCTTCTCTCTTCTCTCTCTCTCTCCTCTCTCTCTCTCCTCTCTCTCTCTCTCTCTCTCTCTCTCTCTCTCTCCTTTCTCACTCTCTCTCTCTCTCTCTCTCTCTCTTGTGTCAGAGACCCCGTCTCTTTACTCTGTCTCTCCAAGTCCACCCACCTCTCTCTCTGTCTGTGTCGCTCTCCGTCCCTCCCTCCCTCCCTCCACACACTCTCTTCCTCTAGTTACATTTGCATTCTATTATTCTAAATTGCTACGCATTCATTGTTGTTTATGAGTTCATATGCAGTTTATATGTTTCACTACAGAAACATCGTTTCAACGTTTTATTGACTAAAACTAGATGCTCTCAGAACTGATTAGGCCTATAATGCTTTAACAAAATGTATATGTGGCAAAACAAACAAATCAAGACATCACAGTTATCTTGTTTGAATTTGTGCCCCTTAGGGCGTACCTACCATGTTTATCAGGCAAGTCTGTAACTGATGATTTTTTTTTTCTGATTCTGATCTTGCTTTTAAAGTTACCTTTTGTTTGTTATATGGTCCGGTTAGGTATTTACTTTAATGTGATATTGGCGGTCTGTCTATGATTTTATGTACACACCCACACCTGCAAACACACCCACCCACGTACGCACGCACACAAGCATTCACACAGGTAAGCACTCTCTCTCTCTCTCTCTCTCTCTCTCTCACACACACACACACACACACACACACACATACACACACGCACGCATAACACAACACACACATACACACACACCACACACACACACACACACACACACACACACACACACACACACACACACACACCACATAATTTTATGAATAGACGTAAAATGAGAGTACTACTATTACCTCTGCTACTTTGCTACACACGCACAGACACACACACAGACACATACACAGACACCCACACACACACACACACACACACACACACACACACACACACACACACATACACATACTTGCACTCACGCTCATACACACACACACACACACACACACACACACACACACACACACACACACACACACATCATTACACTCTCTCTCTCTCTCTACATAATTACACACTCCTCTCTCTCTCTCTCTCTCTCTCACACACACACACACACACACACACACACATACACACACACGTACGCTCACACGCATACACACACTTACACTTACTTTCACACGCGCGCGCGCGCGCGCACGCACCACACACACACACACACACACACACACACACACACACACACACACACAAACATACACACACACGCACACATAATTACATCCACTCACTCACACTCACACACACACGCGCGCGCGCGCGCGCGCACCACACACACACACACACACACACACACACACACACACACACACAGTGAAGGTGAGAGGAAGGAAAGTGGACAGACTCGGACGAAGTCAGCAGCTGATCACACGCCGGCGGAGCACGTGAAACCCGTAAGTGTTAGAAGAGACAGAAGAAGCCTGGAGAATACTGGCTGAACGGGTCACCATGACGTCGTAGTATAAAAGCGTCGAACCAGGTTTACTGTTGCCTTCTGTACCGTGTCTCAGAAGTTGCTCCGTGTGTGCTGGTTGTGGTGTTCTTCTTTCGTTCTTGTGGCTGTGGCTTTCTTCTGCGCTCAGGCTTAGGATGGGTCAGTCAGTTTCTCGTAAGTCGTGTTGTTGTCATTTGATATGTTCCTTCATTCTTGCAACAAGGTTTTCAACTTCTCTCGACCCCCTCTTTGGCAGTACTTAATTCATGCGGAACCCAGTTCAAACCATCGTCATCCGCCCCCCCCCCCCCCCCCCCCCACGTCCCCACTAACTTCTCTTTGAAAGAGGGCTGCCCAAAATGTGCCCACGTATGTGTTTATTTGGCATTTGTAGAACATGTAGGATTTTTTTTCTTCTGATTTAATGTACCCTTGCCTATGACTGCACGCGCGCGCGCGCGCACGCACGCACGCACGCACGCACGCACATAGGAGAGAAAAACGTCTTTCATTAAGTACGTGAGTTTTGAAAGTGGGAAGCCCTTGAACTCAACTTCTGCTCCTATATCTCTTGTAGTTGCAGTGTGTTTTTGTTAAAAGCCACGAAATTGCGGTGGCCTCTGAAGAGGATGGAGTGTGTGTGTGTGTTCGTGGGGGTTGGGGGGAGGGGGGGGGGGAGGGCGGACAAGAGCGAGAGGGAGGCACGAGGGCACTGCCCTCCACCAATGAACAACAACAACAACAACAACAAAGGGGGCGGGGGGGGGGGGGGGGGGGGCAGAGTACCTTTTGGCTCCCCAAATATTTGAAGCCTCAAAATGCGAACGACATATTATGGTGCACACACACCCCTCCCCCCCCCCCACAAGCCCCTCTCTCCTCTCCCTCTCCCTATTTCATACAGGAATTTGGCACACCCCTCCCCCCCCCCCCACAAGCCCCTCTCTCCTCTCCCTCTCCCTATTTCATACAGGAATTTGGAAAAGAATACTCTTTCTGAGAATTCGTGAAATGAGAGATCTCCCCACCCCCCATCCCCCGCCCGCTTTAAAAAGAATTTTGGCCCCCCCCCCCCCCCCCATCGCCACCCCCTATTTAAAGTGAAGAATTCCATCCATCCCTCCCACCCATCCCTGACGCCATCCCCACCCCCACCCCCTCAACTCCTTTTGTCAGTTCAGGCTGGCCCGCCCAATGCGAAATGTTTTCCGTCGCCCACTGACTTGGAATGTGTTCTTGCTGCTCCCTGATTCCATAGAAATTTTAGGGGCGTCACGTCCACGATGTACACTTTCAACTTCCAGTTTGCCCCCTACCCCCAATCCCCACCCCCTGCTCCTGCTCCCCGCCCTACGCCCCCTTCTTTATGCATAATGATGTGACCCACCTGTGTTCAACATCAGTTTATTTCAACATGTCTTTACCTTGCCCCTGGTCCCTCCACTCTTCATTTTGTCCCTCACCTCTGATTTTCTGTTTAAAGAAAAAGGTGAATTAATGATAAAACAACATGTTGATGGATTGCTTAAGACATGAGAAATGAGAACTAAGCATGTAGAGAACTATAAAATAGGCATTCTGGCTCACCCACCTCCGCCAGCTCCAACCGGCTAAAGCCGGTTTCGCTGTTGCTCCGCCGGCTTACCCAGAATGCCTATTTTATAGTTCTCTAATAGTAAACACTTTACAAACATACATAATGTGTAGGATTATCTGTTTTTAACACTAATTTAGAAAACTTTTGAGACTTAAGTTTTTGCTTAATCCTTCGTTTTTCTTGATCGTTTTCAATAACATCATTTTCTTTCATACATTCATCAAATGCGTCTCTGTCTTTCATGTGGAATAAAACTACAGTCTTTAACTGTTCTCTAAAGTCTTTTAAAACTGAGTTATATTTTTGACATAAAATCCACACACTTATCCCAGCATGTCTTCCACTGAAAGCTAGTTTTGATAAAGTGTTTCTCTTTTTAACTATGTCTCTTTCTGCCGAACAGTCATCTATAATAAATAGTGTCTGAGTTCCTTCAAACTGTCTATAAAAGTGTTCTAAGCACTCGCTAAGTTTATTGCTAGGATCAACTAAATAGATTTCATCATCCGTCCATATAAACCTTCTGTCGTGATATGCTTTGTTCCATTTGAGTGTTGGACAGAAAATTACAATATGATCAAAATTATAACGATAAACTGTTTGTAATAGGTCGAGGACAAATATTGTTTTTCCACAACCAGTCTGTCCACAAATCAATGAACAATGAGGGGTTTTTGTCATAAAGTTTAACATCGGCATTGACACCAAAGTCGTTTGCTCCATAGTTTTATAACAGAATTTAATTTACACCAGTTAGTGTTGTTATCATACTATCCGTCAAAATTTGATCAGTACAATAAAATCTTATAAGGTCTAAATGTGTCAGATTAATCCAACTCAGTTTTGTCAGATTGTTTCTATTAAGACTAACATTGATTTTGTTGCTTGTTGTTACGACCTTAAAATTTTCACCATCGTGACGAACCACAACAGTAACTTTAAGATTGTCAACGTCTAAGTTTTGCCAGCTAATAAGAATTCCTTCCATAAGGTTGTCACTGACACCCACAGCTCCATTCCTCCCCACATCTTTTAAGACAGAAATTTCAAATATCATTGTGAACGTGTCTCCTAATAACGTGCGTGGAAAGAACTGTACTTTTGTAGTAGCTTCCTTCAAAACTGATTCTCTTCTGTGGAGGATGTACTGTTTGCTCCCAAACTTCTTTATTTCGATCTCTTTTCGACTGTTGTCCTCTGGCATAAGACTTACATGTAAAGGGCCAGAGTTCAATGCTTTTCTGAAACTTTTTTGACGGTCAAAAAATGTAAATGGGCTTACGAATTCAAATTTTATGTCCCATTCTAAATATGGTTCTAAGTGCCATTTGTTGTCAGTTTTTCGAACTATTTTATATTCATACTGACCTGTATTATTTGCTTCTAGATTGCGTAGTTGTTCTAGTTTAGGAAACCTTTTGTTGTCGTCAACCTCTTTGCACTTATAATAACCATCTTTAGTGTACTCAAAACCATACAAAGTGCCTAGTCAACTTAATTGCAACGTTTTCTCTGGTGACCAATCTAACATCTTTACGCTTGTGCGGATTCTCCATAGTCTTTCCAAAACAGCTGTTGTTCATCAACTTGAAAAAGTCTTTTTCTGAAGCATCTGCGGATTTAGTTCTGAGATCAGTGTTCTTCATGATGTATGGTTTCATGAACTGTTCTTGATCAAAAGCAATTATACGATGAACAGCTGTCAACTTTAAACCATGTCTTAAATAAAATTGAAGAAGTCTGTAATGACAGACATAATTTTTTTTGTCACGAAGATTAGGCACAAGTTTAGGCGGTTCTGTCATTGACACTTTTAGACTTTCTGCCGCTAATGGATAGTCATTATGGTAATCATGAAGTTCATGAGGATATTCTAAATCAACTTCTAGAATGAGACCTCTTTTACGATCAGCTTCTAGACTCTGAAGCCATTTTAAAGACTTTTGAATGTCTTTGAGTCCTGTGTACATTTTAAAGTTGCGTAATGGAAGTGATTGCGCCATTGCCCATCCATACAGATTGTTTGCATCTAAATACATAAGATAGTTAGACCTTTTACTTGGATCATAGTCGTCCAAGTATTTGTTGTTTGATTTACAGTAATGGTGCGACGCCATACTGATTCCCCCACGCAATCCGTTTTCAATCATCTGAAGCATTGGCAGGTCAGACAATAAATCAATTTGTACTCCAGTAAATTTTAAGAAAGCGTCCCAGCTCATCCCAGGCGCAGAAATGTAATGCGCGGGATCCAGGCTGTAATGTTTCATGCAGGTCTTCCTATAATTTTCAAAGACGTCCGCCAACAAACAGGTATCCGCCATTAAATAGGAATCATGATAGTCTCCCATCGTTTTACACTCTAACTTCTGCCACGCATCTTGAGCATAAGAATAATCAGAATCACTGATGTCCTTTCCTCTGAGACTAGAAAAGAACGCGCCTTTAGGTGGAAGTGTATCTTCGTCAAACCTTTGCCAACTGTTCATGTACTCATAAGGGTAAACGCCCTTTCTAACAAGAGTTGGGTCAAAATATTCTTCTGTTATTGGGCAGGACTTTAAGGACATAGCCAGTGACTCTAATGAACCCATCATGTGTTGCATAGAGTCGTAGAAAGACATGTTATTTAAAGTGAAACACATGTACTTTTCTGATGACTGTGCAATGCATGACACCCTGAAGTCGCTAGTTACTGCTTGCATTATAAGGTGAGAGTCGTAACCTCGCAAGTTGTGAAAGAATATAGGCAGCTTCCATGTCTTTGGTTCAAACTTTAGTTGAAGATTGCATTTGTTATGTGCTGCTCCTCTAAACTTTCCACTAATGTGATCATGGTCTCTTACTGTTGGATTCTCTGCGGAGAGGCCTAAACCACAAATCCAACAGTGAGTGGCTGAGTCATACTGTTGTTGGTCTTCAGGCGTCATTATGATTTCAGATAAGTTTAGATTATTAGAACAGGCATTACGCACTTGCTGCATGCGTTTTAAGAAGTATTTTGCAGCATTTGGTCCTCTGTATAATTCTGGCTTTGAATGGGCGCCATCCGACCTAACAATGATGAAGGCAAATGAGCAAATCTGATGATTACTCATTAAGACTGTTTTAGGAAGTTTCTGTGGGTGCAATTTCTCAAGTTCCAAGTAAACTAACAATAAACCCTCCAGTTAAAGTAAGGGTAGTTGTTTTAATTGACTATATAACAATAAACGAAGAAAATCTAGAAGTCTGGGTCTCAACTAAACAGCAGACTATTCTTTCTTATAATGACTTAACACCCGGTTGGGCAGATCAACTTCTTACACAGTTTAATGAAGCCTCTGAAGCAGCTAAAATGAGAGGCTCTGGTTGGTCAGAGGGTGAAGTCCTAGACATCAGATTAAGACAGGCTAAGTATGAGCCGATTGTAGGCAAGTCTTACATTCCACTGCCTCCAACATTAGTTGCAAAGAAAGCAGTTTTGAACATAAAGAATTCAGACGACAAATGTTTTATGTGGTGCGTTCTTGCTAGGCTGCATCACGTTGCCAAAAATGCAGAGAGAGTATCTAACTATCAACCTTGGGTCAATGATCTTAACTTTGATGGACTCACCTTTCCTATGGCTGTAGACAAAATTGATCAGTTTGAAGAACAGAATCCCCCAATAACTGTTAATGTCTACACATGGTCTGAAGAAACCAACCTTCTGCCAATTAGAGTGTCAAAGAACAGTCCAACAATAGGCGAACCAACCAGGAGTCATGTAGACTTACTCCTAATGCAAAGCCTTAATGGGTTGCACTACACTCTAATACGCACAATGAGTAGATTACTAGTGCATACTACAAAACAACATAGCAAACAAGAATTCTGTAGAAAATGTTTAACAAGAATTCCGTCCGTTCAAGCTGCGAGCGAACATATAAAACATTGTATTAGCCCAGTTGACTGTGATACAGAACTAATTACGCCCGGAGAAGGCAGTAAAGTTAGTTTTAAGAACTGGAAACGGTTGCAAACTAGTCCATATGTTGTTTACGCAGACTTCGAATCACTCATTGTTCCTTATGAAGGACCAACCCCACAGAAACTTCCTAAAACAGTCTTAATGAGTAATCATCAGATTTGCTCATTTGCCTTCATCATTGTTAGGTCGGATGGCGCCCATTCAAAGCCAGAATTATACAGAGGACCAAATGCTGCAAAATACTTCTTAAAACGCATGCAGCAAGTGCGTAATGCCTGTTCTAATAATCTAAACTTATCTGAAATCATAATGACGCCTGAAGACCAACAACAGTATGACTCAGCCACTCACTGTTGGATTTGTGGTTTAGGCCTCTCCGCAGAGAATCCAACAGTAAGAGACCATGATCACATTAGTGGAAAGTTTAGAGGAGCAGCACATAACAAATGCAATCTTCAACTAAAGTTTGAACCAAAGACATGGAAGCTGCCTATATTCTTTCACAACTTGCGAGGTTACGACTCTCACCTTATAATGCAAGCAGTAACTAGCGACTTCAGGGTGTCATGCATTGCACAGTCATCAGAAAAGTACATGTGTTTCACTTTAAATAACATGTCTTTCTACGACTCTATGCAACACATGATGGGTTCATTAGAGTCACTGGCTATGTCCTTAAAGTCCTGCCCAATAACAGAAGAATATTTTGACCCAACTCTTGTTAGAAAGGGCGTTTACCCTTATGAGTACATGAACAGTTGGCAAAGGTTTGACGAAGATACACTTCCACCTAAAGGCGCGTTCTTTTCTAGTCTCAGAGGAAAGGACATCAGTGATTCTGATTATTCTTATGCTCAAGATGCGTGGCAGAAGTTAGTGTGTAAAACGATGGGAGACTATCATGATTCCTATTTAATGGCGGATACCTGTTTGTTGGCGGACGTCTTTGAAAATTATAGGAAGACCTGCATGAAACATTACAGCCTGGATCCCGCGCATTACATTTCTGCGCCTGGGATGAGCTGGGACGCTTTCTTAAAATTTACTGGAGTACAAATTGATTTATTGTCTGACCTGCCAATGCTTCAGATGATTGAAAACGGATTGCGTGGGGGAATCAGTATGGCGTCGCACCATTACTGTAAATCAAACAACAAATACTTGGACGACTATGATCCAAGTAAAAGGTCTAACTATCTTATGTATTTAGATGCAAACAATCTGTATGGATGGGCAATGGCGCAATCACTTCCATTACGCAACTTTAAAATGTACACAGGACTCAAAGACATTCAAAAGTTTTTAAAATGGCTTCAGAGTCTAGAAGCTGATCGTAAAAGAGGTCTCATTCTAGAAGTTGATTTAGAATATCCTCATGAACTTCATGATTACCATAATGACTATCCATTAGCGGCAGAAAGTCTAAAAGTGTCAATGACAGAACCGCCTAAACTTGTGCCTAATCTTCGTGACAAAAAAAATTATGTTTGTCATTACAGACTTCTTCAATTTTATTTAAGACATGGTTTAAAGTTGACAGCTGTTCATCGTATAATTGCTTTTGATCAAGAACAGTTCATGAAACCATACATCATGAAGAACACTGATCTCAGAACTAAATCCGCAGATGCTTCAGAAAAAGACTTTTTCAAGTTGATGAACAACAGCTGTTTTGGAAAGACTATGGAGAATCCGCACAAGCGTAAAGATGTTAGATTGGTCACCAGAGAAAACGTTGCAATTAAGTTGACTTCAAAACCTAATTATCAGGACTTCAGAAGATTTCATGATCAGCTTTTTGGCATAATGATGAAAAAAAAGAAAGTCAAATTGGACAAGCCCGTTTTTATTGGGTTTACTGTTTTAGAGCTGTCGAAGCTTTTGATGTTAGAATTTCTTTATGACTACTTTAAGCCCTTGTATCCAGAGTCCAGAGTTCTGTACACAGATACAGATTCCTTTGTTATAGATATCCCTACTGAAGATATCTATAAAGACATGGAATTAGAAGTAGCTAAAGGGCATGCAGGATGGTACGACACATCTGATTACCCTAAAGATTCGCCTTTGCATTCAGATATTAACAAGAAGGTTTTAGGTAAGATGAAGGATGAATTATCTGGAGGTGTGATCAAGGAGTTTGTTGGTTTGAGGTCGAAAATGTACAGTCTTTCAAGCCAAAAAAAAGTTGTTAAAAAAGCAAAGGGAATATCTCGTAGTGTTGTGCAGTCAAGCATATCCCATGACAACTATAAAGAAGCATTGTTTGGCAATAAGACTTTTCATCATGACAATTACAAGCTGCGATCTAATCTGCATGAGATTAACACAACAGTTGTAACAAAGAAGTCATTAGATAGAACAAACACAAAACGTGTGTTTGTTAATCCAGAGTTTTCATATGCAATCGGGCATTGGAGAATAGTATAATCATATGTCTTCATGGAGTTTCTGTTTGGTCAAGTGTTATCAGAAGCTCAACTATATCATTATCCAGTATAGCCAAATCATTATTATTCTCATTCATTACTGCTAAATGTGCTTTAATTTTTTTTATCATTTCAAGATTTTGATTTTTCCATATCAAAATATCAGAATCTAGGGATTGGGGTAGTAAGCGATTGTCTGGCTGTTTTAGCATAAGATTGTCAATGTTCTTAAATATTTTTTTGATAATAATATTATAAGCAGATAATTGACGTATTAATTTTGAAAACTCTTTTTCTTTTGAGCTTCCATTTTAAACTCAAATATATTTACGTAAATTAATTAAGCGGAACTGTGTCTGGCGGGATTATCTGCAGTTCTTCCTTCACAAAAGATCTTCGGGGGGCTGGTCGTTTTGTTGTGTCAGTTTCTCGTAAATAATACACGGGCGGATTCATTTTCACAATTTTTTTTTATCTCATATGGATCAACACTCCAAACTGGATCTGTTGCCCTGATGCGAGTGTCCCCTTCCGCTTCTCCCGGCGAATAAAGGTATCTCACTTTTAAACCAAATGGTAATAGTTTGCTTGATGAAGACTCTCCTTCAACAACATTTATTGTTTGTTTTCTGATTGCTTGTACTGGTTTTAGACCTTTAAATTCTTCATTATTCATTGCGCGCAAAACTGAGGGCAGCCTTCTAACCCATTCTGTGTTGCGAGAATTGTCAATCAGCTCTCTGTGATACTGGTAGGAGAAAAGTCTTTCAGATAACTGTTTGTTAAAGTTTTCAACCAAACCCTGTGATCTGTGAACTCCTGGAATGCCTCTTTTAATGGTAACTCTATGTTTTAACAATAATTGATTCACTTGTCCTTTAAATTCTTTCCCCTCATCGACTTGAATCATGCGAGGATAAGTTAAGGTCCTCGTTGATATATCAGTTGTATAGCGACAGCAACAGCAGAAGCACTCTTTTGTGTTAATGGTTCAGCATCTTTGTATCTTGAAGCTATGTCAATGACTGTAAGTGCGTACTTAAATCTTTTTCGTCTAATCGTATCATGGGGTAAATATAGAAGATCCATTTGATGGGTGTCGTTTGGAGTTATATTCACAAAGTGTGGTCTCTGTATTCGTTTAGGCGCTGGTAAATAAATTTGCCAAATCGCTTGTTTAGATAACCATTCCTTTGCTGTTTGTTCACTGACTCCAGCTGCTTGGCTTAGCTTTTTAATTGCTGTTATTCCCTTCCAATATCCTTTTGGCGAATAATAGATCTTGTTCATTTTTTATTCAGCCAATATTATGTGCAACAAAATACACAACGGTCATGCCAAAGGCAATAAACAATATTTCTTGCATCTTTTGTTTTTCTGATGGTTGATAAAAATCGCTGAATTTTGGTGGAGGCAATGTCTCGATTGGCTTGCCTGTTACAAGATAATATTCTTTTATTGCTTGATCAACATCTTTAAATGTGTAAGCTGCATGTCCCTGTTTTTTCAGTTCATCGTTAATAAAATCTAACTGCTCAATTCTCTGCTTTTCATACGCAGCTTGTGCTGCGGCTAGTTGCTCCATAGCTTTGTTATGTCTTTTTCTCTCGCCGTCATCCCGTAGTTTACTAAATGCGTAATTACTTCCGCTAAAAGCAAGCGCATTAACCACAGCGCCACCAATCATCATTACGAGTGAAGCCATTTTTATAAATGTATTTTTTTAATTTTACATATTGATACTGTCTGGAATTATTCCTTGCTTAACTAGAAAATCTTTCGTAGCAAATGAAGCTGTAATAACAGCAATCAGCTTTGCTGAGTCTTCAAAGTCTAGTTTGCCAAGATCTGCTGGTTTTATTCTTAACAAGTTTTTACCAAGCATTGTGTATCCTACACTTAGGCCTCCAATAACAGCAGAATGGTATACAAGGTTAGTAATAGTTTTTTCGGTGCTCATTTTTAAAAAATAAAATAATATTTATTCATTAATAAAACATGAACTGCGATGATTTACTTCCTGAACTTACAAATGATCAAGTTGATGACCAAGCTATTATGTGCCAAAAGGAAAGGCTGTATTCTTTGGCGGCGTGTGGAAAAACAAAACAGTACCTTGGAAATGAATTCAGCATAGAACAGATTCAACAGATGTCGACGCAAGACATTGTAAAGTATCACAACAGGTATGAAGCGCAACTGGGGTCAAGAATGGTCAAAAGTGTTGGGCAAACGGTTCTTAGTTTGTACACTAAACTAGTTAGTAGATTTGCTCCCATTGATTCTGAACAAGATTTTATGTATGATTTAACACAGGATCCCGTTTTAACAAAGTCATTAGAGTCTCTAGGATGTGATCTATATTACAGATTTGGAACATTGTTATCGCCATTAATCATGGGATTAATTACTTTTAATCATATAGATTTTGTTTCCCTTCAAAATGACCGAGCCAGAAAATCAGCAGAATCAGAAAACATTGAATCAGGTGGAGAAAGTGACCAGTAAAAAGCCTCCTCATCCTGGGCGTGTTGCAGCAGGAAAAAAATTAGCAGAGTGGAACAAACAAAAAAAATTAATGTTGCAATCACAGAATATAACTCATAATGAAAACATAACACCGCCAACGCCAGCTGTAAATACACAAGCTGATTCAAGACCTACAACACCAAAGTCGTCATGGATTATTTGGATTAAAAGAGTTAGCATTTTTGGCGTCATTGCTGTTGGTGGGGGTGGTTATTACGTTTATAAAACATATAAAGAAAGACAGCAAAAACCAAAGCAGCCCAAAAAATCACAGCCACTAAATACAAAATCTGAACAAAAAAGAATACCAGAACTGCCAACAACAAAATCTCATTTTGATCCATTTGATATGCAGTAATATTTCAAGAACTTAATAAATAATTATAAGTGACTTGAATAAGAACTTGATAACGACTTGATGACGACTTGATAAAAACTTAAATAAGAACTTGATAAGAACTTGATGACGACTTGATAAAAACTTAATGACGACTTGATAAGAACTTAATGACGACTTGATGACGACTTGTTAAGAACTTGAATAAGTACTTGAATAAGTACTTGAATAAGAACTTGTTAAGAACTTGATGATGACTTGTTAAAAACTTGATGTTGACTTGTTAAGAACTTGAATAAAAACTTGTTAAGAACTTAAATAAGAACTTGAATAAGAACGTGATGCCGACTTGAATAAGAACCTAGAACGACTTAATGACGATTTTTTTCACAATTAATTGTTACATTCTTTTCCGGGGAGACAACTCCCTTCTGCCTTTATGTAGTACTCTAGGTCAGACATGTCTGGCCACGGCTTACCCAACTGCATAATTGCCAAGTCGAAGCGTCGCACTGTTTCCTGGTTCGTGTCGAGTTACACATAACGGAGTCGGGGCGTCGTTTACTGCAGGCCGCCACGCGGCATTGTATAAATTTAGACGGCTAAATTCCCCACCGGCGTCGTTTAGTACAGGCGTTAGACGTCATTGTATAAATTTAGGCGGCTAAATTTCCAAACATATCAAAACATGTTTCTTACCTTCCCCCAATCACAAGACTAGATAGAATCAGCTGATTAGTAACAGTGACGACATTTCCGCCCAGCACTTGTGTTAGCAACTGAACCTAGCTGTCTTGTCATTTGCGGGTGTGCAGTGCAGTCGTGTTTTCAGTTAGAAAGTGTTGTGTTATGTCGCAAGACAGTATCTCTTCTGAATTAGAGATAGAACTTCTTGAATCACAAACCGTTCATCAAGAATTGCTAGATTACTCAAGACAAAAATGGGAAGATTGGTTGAGACAACATATTGGAATCTCACCTTCCTATTCCCGTAAACTGAGGGTGATATCTCGATTGCTGAGACCGTTCACGCGTGAACGGTACTATTTTTAGAATCCTATCTGTCGGAGCTGGCTTGTCTGGAAGACCTACCGTTCACGCGTGAACGGTACTATTTTTAGAATCCTAGAATTCTTGAGAATTTCGGAGCTGGCTTGTTTCTGGAAACGTATGAAAAGGTTTTCTACTGTTGGACTACCTTTCATTGAAGTCTACTCCATGCTTTGTCACGTCCTATTCAACAGGCTGCCTATTCAGGCGGCCGCCGGGTGTACTTTATACAATTGTCTTGTTTGTTAAATCAAGCTTTTAATAAGTGCACTTGGTGGCTGCTTAGAATAATCTTCAACAACGTGCCACGATTCTACGCTTGTGTGAACACACATCCCACCCCTTTTCAGACACTCCCTATTCAGATAGCTTTCAATAGCCAGTCATTCCTCACAATAGAATGAAATCCCAACTTGGTTGACAAATAGCCCTCCTAAGAATAAAGGCATGGTTAACCAAGTCCCCATTGTTTTGTTTGTTTACTTCTTAACGGTCCAGTGACAGAGAACTATAAAACAGATAATCCTACACATTATGTATGTTTGTAAAGTGTTTACTATTAGAGAACTATAAAATAGGCATTCTGGGTAAGCCGGCGGAGCAACAGCGAAACCGGCTTTAGCCGGTTGGAGCTGGCGGAGGTGGGTGAGCCAGAATGCCTATTTTATAGTTCTCTCATGTCACGTTTCAACCACTGAAGAAAGTAAGTTGAATGTCATCGTAGTTGACCAAAGACCACCCTTCTCTCTCTTACTTCTTCCCCCTTCTCCGTCTGTCTGTCTATCTGTGTGCCTGCCTGTTTGTCTGTCTGTCTGTCTGTATGTATGTCTCTGTCTACCTGCCTGCTTGTCTGTCTGTCTGTCTGCCTGCCTGCCTCCCTGTTTGTATGTCTGTCTGTCTGTTTGTCTGTCTGTATGTATGTATGTCTCTGTCTCTGTCTCTGTCTCTCTCTCTCTCTCTCTCTCTCTCTCGCACGTTTCTGTCCCTCGCGTCACTGCCGTCACTAGAGAAACGTTGTAAATGGAAAGAAACGATACCATTTTGAAAGATTTTTTTTTTCATCAGAATCAGCGTCGTTGTTATCCAGTTAACAGGTCTTTTCTGGTGCAGTATACATAATGCAGAAAATAACTGCCGTCCCGGCAAAGAAAATGTTGTTTTTTTCATACTCCCCTCCCGTACAAGAGCCTTTTTTCACTTCAGTCAATCGACAGCTTGAAGTCGTCTCTGGCAAAAGCCAGAAGCCGATAATATCATCACGCTGCGCACCCCCCACCGTCGCGCCTATGCCAGTAAATGGATGTTTTAGTGACGTATATATCCAGATCCAGATCCAGATTCAAAATGTACTAAAACTGATATTTGAAATCTGAACCTGTTATGTCGTGTTCCAGTATTTCCATTATTTCTAAAGCTGAAAAGATCGGGATGAATGACGGAAAGCAGTGTTTGGAATAAAAAGGGAGTAGGCCTAGTGAAATCAAAGTTCCCGCCTTTTTTCGTGTGCAGACGTGTTTTTAAATGATTTATTTTTGATATACCTACACACACGGTCATTTACAAGTTGAAACCGATATGTTGAGAAGAGCCGGCATCCTCAGCACGACCTGTTTTAATCCTCCCTAAGACTGATTGCCGTGAGAAGATTCCATTCCATGCCCCTCTCCGGTAGAAAACAAAACAAAACAAAAAAACTTGATGTTTAGTTAAAATGAGCCGATTACTTCGTAAAGGCGGCTGATGCTATTGGACGTTTAAAGTGTAAATTGATGACCCATATTGTTTTTTAAAGCTCTAATCTCAGAGTGCAATCAGCGATTGTTCAATGCCGATCCAGTTCCAGTATGGAGTCATGTTAATCTTTAAACCGGAGAACGGTGCTCGTGCACCCAGTGCTCTGAATCCCCCCCCCCCCCCCCCCCTTCTCCACACACAAATAGGCTCCATATTTCCCTTTCATCAGTTCTGCAACCATTGCATTGCGTTAATGATTAGAATCGAGCATTTCTGACCATCTTCAATCGTGTCTGCCACTAGACTGACCTTGATCTATAACGGAAATATTAATGATAATCATAACGATAGAAATAGTAGTGGGCCTATTTATAATGATAATAATAGTCGGTGGAAAGGAATATAAATGATCAGTGAGTAAAAAGCTGAAAGGACTATTGGAACGGGAGGGGGGGGGGGGGGGGGGGGACAAGGGAACCACATAGGCCTACCTACACCCACATACTTCTGTCTTTTTCTTTTTTTAAATACATGTGAGCACTCCAACTACTACTACTGCTGCTGCTACGACTACTACTACTACTGCTACTTCTACTATTACTTCTACTACTACTACTACTTCTACTACTACTACTTCTACTACTACTACTACTACTACTACTCCTACTGCTGCTGCTGCTGGTGATAGGATTGGTGATAATAGGACAATAGTAATTATAAGCATAATGGTAATATTAATGATGGTAATTATGGACATTAGTAATGATGATGATGATGATGATGATGATGATGATGATGCCCTGATAGTAATGATAATAATAATATGAGGATCATAAGAATGGTAGGAATAATGGTGAAATTAATGGTAATAATCGGTGGAAAGGAATAAAAATGATTAATGAGTGAAAGGCTAGTAGCGTACTATTGGAACAGGGAGGAGGTTATGATTGTAATGATAATGATGATAATAGTGATGGTAGTACATTATAATGATAAGTCTAGTGATGTTTTTCAATAATAGTAGTAACTGGAAAGGAATAGAAATAATCAATGAGTGAAAGGCTAACATTACTATTTGAACAGGGGTGAAAAAAAAAGGGGGGGGGGGGCACACATATGCACACACACATACACACATGCGCGCACACACACACACACACACACACACACACACACACACGCGCGCGCGCACGCGCGCGCGCACGCGCGCGCGCGCGCGCGCGCGCACACACACACACACATGCATGCACGCATGCTCGCGCTTCTTGTGTTGGGTGGTGGTGGTGGTGGTGGTGGTGGTGAAGAGACCCGTATTCAGGGGGCAATGAAACGCCAAGCTGCTGGGAAATAAAGATATGCATACACAAAAATGAAACCCTCTCCTCCCTCTTTTACTTTTCCATGATCACGATAATCTTAATGAAAAAATAAAGTAACAGTATTCTACAATATGCACATAAAAGACTAAAGATGAAGATGTACATGAAAAAATAAAGTTAGGTTGCTGGCTTTTAAAACTGCGGTGACAACAAACTGATACGCCGCCCTGTCTTATACCAGCATTACGTTTCAAACATGGGCGAAGGTTAAGGAGGGTGGGGAGTGTGGTAGTATAGACTATAGAGGAGAAAGGATAATGGTGTGGGGTTTAGGAAATACAATTATTGGTCATGTATTTAAATGTACCAATATTTGCACTGCTGGTCCGGAAAGTGGTCGCCCTGTCTGGGCCCTGTACTCGTACTACTTTAGCATAAAATAATGAAAATGAGAGCTACTTCCTTGTGACCTTGACTGTGACAACGACGGCACTGACATTTTATCATAATTATCATAGATCAAATCAATGATTCATCTTACAGGCTTTATCAGCTGTTCGCGTGAATATTCAGACAGAAATAATAAGCTTACAATTTTCTTTTTACATGAGTGCGCTGTTGCTTGTGTGATAGCTAGTTTCCTGTGGGGAAATTGGTCTGGAAGCGACTAAAAGCCTAGTGTATGTGTTTTTTGAAACTGTTAAGCGTTTCCATGGTGGCAATGTAAGTTGGCAGATTTGTGACAATGGTTTATAACTCTGTCAGTAAAAAGATGCAGAAATGAAATGAGAGAGAGATGTTGCCAGTTTCAGTGAGTGTCCCCTTGTGTATACACTGTCGTTGAAATTGAAAAAAAAAAAATTCCTGTGGCGTCGTTACCATCATGGCCATACAGGCCTCAGACGTATCAAATACCACTCAGCTTCCGATGGATAATATAATAACAGGCCTGTAATATGATATAAAATTCAGCTGGGTGAGAAATAGGCCATGGGGCCTTTAGCTTATCTTTTGATGGAGGCATGTCACTAAGTCACAGGCTCACTGAGTCACAGGTCCACAAAGTCACAGGCCCACTAAGTCACAGGCCCACTAAGTCACAGTCAAAGTCTAATTAGTTGTCAGGTCCAGTGAGTCACAGACCCACTGTGTGACAGGCCCACTAAGTCACAGGCCCACTAAGTCACAGGCTCAATAAGAGCCATGTCAGTGTGTGCCCTTAAAACTAGGCCTATCTATCTCTCTGTCACCTTGTACCTGTAAAATCTAGATCTACTAGGCCTATCATATTTCGAAGTGTATTCCTGTTTCTCATAATTATCTCTCTTGAATCCTTTTTGGATCCCCAAGTTATATGCCAAAGACTTTTATGTTAATTTTTTTTCATTTTATTATTTCTCAACAAATATTTTCTATTTTATTTCCTGTATCTGCCTCCCAGTTATTCCTCATGCACAGCACTGATATACATGGCAGGGCTGTTCTCTAAGCTTCCTTTCATAATTCATCAAAGAGCACCCTCTTTGATGATATCCCGGTGTCAGCCAGTCCCGAGAGAAACACGCACCTGCAGTGTTGGTCAGGAACCCGGAGCAACACTCTCACCAGCGCAGACTGTGTGGTCCCAGTCTACCCATTGAACCCATAGCAAACTCACTCTGGGTGGGAGTCGACCTTACGGCTTATAAAACCCCACTGTGTCTGGTGGGATTCGAACCCAGGCCTTCCAGCTCAGTAGCCCGCGATGCTAACCACAACACCACAGAAGCTGGCTCTATGCTATAATTTGGCCTGTGACTCAGTGGGCCTGTGATTCAGTGGGCCTGTGACTCAGTGGGCCTGTGACTCTGTGGGCAGTCCCCTTTCTGTGGTCTAAGTGGGTGGCTAAGATTGCAGGAGTACATTTGTTCCTTGAAGGTGCTGTCTAGATGATTCTTGAAGCTGTTCAGAGTTTCTGCATTCACAATCTTGGTGTCGAGGTAGTTCTACGTGTCAGCTACCCTGTTGACGAAAACGTTTTGTCTGATGTTGAGTTTACTGTAGTTTTTCATTAAATAGGCTTGGTAGTTGTTGGAAATTTAATCTCTCCTTGGATGCCAGTGTACTCATTCCTAAATTAATTTTTGTTTGGTAAAGCATTTCTTAACATTTTCTGTTACGTTTACATGCTTTTTGTTTCTAAGATTTGGGGCCCATACCACATTTCCGTAGTAATTAGATCTGCGTACAGATTTGAAAAATATAAGGGTTAAGTCTTTATGTTAAAACTTGATAAATGTAAACGAGTAAATAAAGAAATGCATAAGTCTCCGACAGTGTAAAAACAAATACTGAAATCCTCCCCGACTGGAAGGCCCACCACTGCCTCACTGAACTGGCGGACTACTAAATTTTAACGGGCACCTTCTCTACAAAACGCCATGGGAACAGGGGAAGCAACGCTGACTGTCAAGTCTGCCGTTCGGACATGGCCGCACTGGGAAGCGAGGGCAAATGTTGTTTTGTATTTCACCAAAGACGCTGCATTCATTGTGAGTTTGAACTGCTGCAACCCCTGCCAGAGGTAACTTTTACACTTTCATAATTTTGGTCAGTGGCATGAACGTTTGGCATGTGGTTTTTCAACGACTAGATGTAGAGATCACACCCCCCTCCTTTTTTACGCTGAGACTCGCGATTGTTTATTGGTCATTCTAGCACGTAGCAGAAAGAGAGGAGGTTTTGTGTTTTTCTTAAATGTGTGAGGATGTGACACATCCAATTTTCTCTTTATCTTTCAGTTTTCTAACAAACTCGGGAAACTTTTACCCGACACGTCCTCGCTCGTGTTTTTGCTATGCCGAGTAACAACTGCCGAACTGGGTAATCGGCTGAGGAAGTGTGGATAACTGGATTGGGGTGGGCATTGTATTGTTCAGGCTTGTACTCCGACATGTATGGTAGGAATGTGTCCAAACATTTTTTTTTAACTAGATCAAAGAATAAAGGCCATCACCAGAAAGCAAAAACAAAAACAAAAAAAAAAGCAATTGTGCAAAAAGTATCAAAATCTGACACATGAGAAGAAAGCTGTTTTTGTTGTTGTTGTTGTTTGTTAATCAGATTTCTCCAGCCTTCTCCCACTCAAAAAGAAGAAGAAGAAAAGTTGCAATGCACTAAAGGTATGGAAGTGCAAAACAGGGTCAACCGACATAAGGGGCACAGCAGGAGTGGTGAAAAGGGGTTTCTATATGGCATACAGACGACGTTTTCCACTACTTTAAACCCTTCCCCCCTCCCTGCCCCTCCAACCTAAAGTCCCCTCCTTTCCCCATCTCTTTTCAGCTCCCCCATCCCCCCCCTTACGTCCTTCGCTTTACTCCTCCAGAGAAAAAGAAATGGAAAGAAACAAAACCACTTTGAAAGTTT
>JAMYXO010002110.1:0-2500 GCA_033310375.1 Conus canariensis
TTTACCTATTGCTCTATTTACCTCCTCTTCCGAAATACTTCTGTTTAAAACATGGTCCAGATGATCCGTTAAATCTATTTCTGGGCCTGAGTAGCCAGTATGTGCAGCTGTGTCAGTTTGGAATACAGCCTTGAAATGATTAACCCAATCCACCGTTTTTATGTTATTCGTGGATTTATCTCTGTTGCCATGTCCCATATTTTTAAGCTGTTTCCAAAAACATGATGGATTCAATAAATTATTGGCAAGAGATTCTGCTTTCAACTTCCTGAACTCTCGTCGTTTAGTTTTCAGTAAGTGCTTGTACTTTTCCGTTCTTGGACGTAAATCAGTTTGTCTGTTATGTCCTTAGTTTTTTCTAAAACGGTTCAGCGTTCTTCTGGCTTCTTTTTTAGCTTGATCACATTCTGTGTCAAACCATTCTGATCGCTTGTTCTGATCAGAACGAGATTTAAAGGACATGCACTCACTAGCTTCAGTTAGGCTTTGAACAAACAGTGTCAATGCATTATCAACATCGGAATCCAACAAATTAAAAGCCAATATAAGTTTGTTCTGTATGTTATCACTATTCAGCCTGTTGACAAAAATATCCTTTTTGTCATCGTTCCACCTGATTGTTTCTATTGAACTACTTTCATCTTTCATCATTTGTTCATTGCATGCTTCAGTTCCAACAACCTTCAGATCAACTCGCATTACAACTGGCAAATGATCTGAGTCTACAATACTTTCGACATCAACTGCAGCAATATCAATGAATAAAAATAGTTCACTTGATGCTACAAAGTAGTCTACTGTACTACAGCCTAGAGATGAGATATAAGTGCAGCTATCATCAAAATTCTTTTCACGTAGACCATTTAAAATAACACAATCAAATATATTACAAATTTCAAGCAACTGGTTACCAAAAACATTTATAACACTGTCCTGAGAATTTCTACAAAATTCATTTACAACAGAGGCATTTGGGCCGATGAAATCTATATTATCTTCTACAGAAGAATAATTACAACACCCTGTTCTGGAATTGAGATCTCCAGTTAACAGAATGTAGAAATCATTGTAGGAGTGTTGAAGGTCTAATATGATTTGTTCCAAAACTTCCAAACCAAAACCATCGTATTGGTCTTTCCAAAACACAGAATCATGTGGATGAATATATGAACAAATTAGCATTATATGGCGATCAGTTGAAAACAGATCTTTATGAACTTTAATAATGACAGCATGAGGGCTTTGTATTTGAATTTGTTCAACGTACTTTTCAAATTTCTTCTTAATCATAACAATTATTCCACCAGAGTATCGACCTTGATGGGAAAGCTTCTTTGCTTTTATCGAAAAAATTTTGAAGTTACTAAACAATGGGGAATTTAAATCATTTGCCATAAATGTCTCAGTTAGGCATATAAAATCGTGTAACAAAAGAAAGTTGGTAAACTCGTTATTATCCAGTTTTGGTAGAAGGCCATTGACGTTGTAATTGAGAAATTTTACTTCTGATTTATTTATATTATCTATATTATTCACAATACTGCTTTTCTGCTCTTTTTCAGCAGATCTATCAGCCCTCGCAGATTGGGAGGTTTCATCGTCAGTACTTTTGCGCCAAGATACTGTGGCCCGGCCGATTTCCTATTTTTTGTTACCTGGACGACTGTTTGATTTACTGCGTTTACAAGCCTCATTTACCTTGGAGCGATCATTAGATAATGCTCTCAATAGAGAATCGAGGATGCTGCTTTGACTGCCTGTCCTCTGTGACATAGCTGATTTATTTGGACAGTCTGTTTGTCTGAGTGAGGCAGTTCGTCGAGGTGGCCTATCCTGTATAGTTGTCCTTGATGAGACAGCATTGTCTTGTTGTTTATCTTCATGGACTGTTGTACCTTGAGTGGTTTGTATTTCTTGCATTTCTGACAAGCCAATGTCGGTGCATGTATCTGTCACAGTATCGTTTGGATTGTCAGCTAGAACCGAATCAGTCTGTGTCGATATTTTGTCTGTGTCATCTTGGCCGTCACAATGTGCATTCGATTCTCTGTGTTCATCCGTCTGTCCCTGTCTGTCGGTGTTAGAGATTTTCTCGTCTGTAATCTCTACTCTGTTGTCTATCAATTCTTGTCCGTTGTGGATTGAGTCCTGGCTTTGTGCGTGGGCATCATGAACATCGTTTAACACCACACCATCCTTCATGCCAGTTTTGTCTTGGATTTCATCAGCATGGAAATCTTTGTTCTCATCGCACAGAGCAATGTCATCATTGTTATCGACATTCCTTTGAAGCACAGTTTGGTACCCTTCTGTTGGTTTAGAGACAAGACAATCTCTGTTATGACTATCCTGGTCACTATTGTTGGTCTTCACTGGAGTGTCAGGTACTTGAGTGACGTTCTGCACTCTCAGACTGCTCGGGACTGTGCTGGGTGGTCCGTACCTCTCAGATATTCTGCTGTTCTGGTCTTTCACAAACACTGTCCTCTTGTATTCAGCC
>JAMYXO010002110.1:7500-25464 GCA_033310375.1 Conus canariensis
AGTTTCCGGTTCCTGTCCACGCCTGTGCCTTTGGCGGTTACATGTCAAACAGTTAGTCCTGGCAATTGGATCGGATCTGTTTCTGGAAGGACGTGGTGGCTCTCTCCGAAAGGGGGAGCTCACTGACGTCGGCTCTGGAAATGGCCAGTGACTTGCATCAGAAGGTGGCTCTGTAGGTAGTTTCTTGTGTGTGCTCAATCTGAACAAGCACCACTAAATGCAACCAAAATGACCTGGCAGTGGTGCAGTATCAGCACCACTAAATGGAACCAAAATGACTGGCAATAGTGCAGTATCAGCACCACTAAATGCAACCAAAATGACTGGCAATAGTGCAGCATCAGCACCACTAAATGCAACCAAAATGACTGGCAATAGTGCAGTATCAGCACCACTGAATGCAACCAAAATGACTGGCAATAGTGCAGTATCAGCACCACTGAATGCAACCAAAATGACTGGCAATAGTGCAGTATCAGCACCACTGAATGCAACCAAAATGACTGGCAATAGTGCAGTATCAGCACCACTAAATGCAACCAAAATGACCTGGCAGTGGTGCAGTATCAGCACCACTAAATGCAACCAAAATGACTGGCAATAGTGCAGTATCAGCACCACTAAATGCAACCAAAATGACCTGGCAATGGTGCAGTATCAGCACCACTGAATGCAACCAAAATGACCTGGCAGTGATGCAGTATCAGCACCACTGAATGCAACCAAAATGACTGGCAATAGTGCAGTATCAGCACCACTGAATGCAACCAAAATGACCTGGCAGTGGTGCAGTATCAGCACCACTGAATGCAACCAAAATGACTGGCAATAGTGCAGTATCAGCACCACTGAATGCAACCAAAATGACTGGCAATAGTGCAGTATCAGCACCACTGAATGCAACCAAAATGACCTGGCAGTGGTGCAGTATCAGCACCACTAAATGCAACCAAAATGACTGGCAATAGTGCAGTATCAGCACCACTGAATGCAACCAAAATGACCTGGCAGTGGTGCAGTATCAGCACCACTGAATGCAACCAAAATGACTGGCAATAGTGCAGTATCAGCACCACTGAATGCAACCAAAATGACCTGGCAGTGGTGCAGTATCAGCACCACTAAATGCAACCAAAATGACCTGGCAATAGTGCAGTATCAGCACCACTGAATGCAACCAAAATGACTGGCAATAGTGCAGTATCAGCACCACTGAATGCAACCAAAATGACCTGGCAATGGTGCAGTATCAGCACCACTGAATGCAACCAAAATGACTGGCAATAGTGCAGTATCAGCACCACTGAATGCAACCAAAATGACTGGCAATAGTGCAGTATCAGCACCACTGAATGCAACCAAAATGACCTGGCAGTGGTGCAGTATCAGAACCACTGAATGCAACCAAAATGACCTGGCAGTGGTGCAGTATCAGCACCACTGAATGCAACCAAAATGACTGGCAATAGTGCAGTATCAGCACCACTAAATGCAACCAAAATGACCTGGCAGTGGTGCAGTATCAGCACCACTGAATGCAACCAAAATGACTGGCAATAGTGCAGTATCAGCACCACTGAATGCAACCAAAATGACCTGGCATGGTGCAGTATCAGCACCACTGAAAAGCAACCAAAATGACCTGGCAATAGTGCGTATCAGCACCACTGAATGAACCAAAATGACTGGCAATAGTGCAGTATCAGCACCACTGAATGCAACCAAAATGACCTGGCAGTGTGCAGTATCAGCACCACTGAATGCAACCAAAATGACTGGCAATAGTGCAGTATCAGCACCACTGAATGCAACCAAAATGACTGGCAATAGTGCAGTATCAGCACCACTGAATGCAACCAAAATGACTGGCAGTGGTGCAGTATCGAACCACTGAATGCAACCAAAATGACCTGGCAGTGGTGCAGTATCAGCACCACTGAATGCAACCAAAATGACTGGCATGGTGCAGTATCAGCACCACTGAATGCAACCAAAATGACTGGCAATAGGTGCAGTATCAGCACACTGAATGCAACCAAAATGACCTGGCAGTGGTGCAGTATCAGCACCACTGAATGCAACCAAAATGACTGGCAATGTGCAGTATCACACCACTAGGATGTCTCAACCAAAATGATGTTGAATGGTTCAGGTATGGTTGCACAGGGTGGAATCGTACCAAAATAGGGTATGGCATGCAGGGTGATCGACACAATAGGAATGGTTGTACAGGGATGGATCGAACAAATAGGCATGTATGTAACACGGTGGATCGTACAAAATAGGTATGGTTGTCAGGTGGATCGACAAAAGGTATGTTGTCACAGGTGGATCGAACCAAAATGGGATGGATGTGCAGGTGATCGCACACAATGCAAGTTTCCAGGATGATCGACAATAGGGTATGGTTGTACAGGTGGATCGTACAAAATAGATGGTTGTCAGTAGCGACTGTCAACAAATATGGGTATGAGTTGATAAGTGTGGATCTACAAATCAGGCACATGTACAGGTGACAACAAAATACGGAATATGAGTAGTACAGAGACTGAACAACAAAGGTACTGGTTCAGTGGATGCTAGTATGATGACCAGCGTGAATGCAACACAATAGGGACTGGATAGTGCAGTATCAGCACCACAAAATGGCTGAACCAAAATGACACTGGGCAATAGGTGCAGGGTGGATCGAACACATGGAATGTGCAACCAAGAATGGATCTGCAATAGGTGCAGTTATCAGGCACCACTGAATGGTAACCAAATGACTGGACAAATAGTGCGTATCAGCACCACTGGAAAGACAACCAAATACGGCATAGTGCAGTACAGCACCACTGAATGCAACAAAAGACTGGCAATAGTGCAGTATCAGCACCACTAATGCAACCAAAATGACCTGGACAGGGTGCAGTACAACACCACTGGAATGCAACCAAAATGACTGGCAAAATAGTGCAGTATCGCTTTGCTGGGTGATCAACCAAAATGATGTTGACATGGTACAAGGGTATGGTTGTACAGGGGATCGTAACAAAATAGGGATATGAGTTCTGCAGGGGTGGATCGAACAAATGCAATAGGGTATGGTTGTACAGGTGATCGAACCAAAATGAGGGGTATGGTTGTACAGGTGGATCGTACAAAATAGGGATATGGTTGTACAGGGGTGGATCGTACAAAATAGGGATATGGTTGTACAGGGTGGATCGTACAAAATAGGGGTATGGTTGTACAGGGTGGATCGTACAAAATAGGGATATGGTTGTACAGGGTGGACCCTACAAAATAGGGATATGGTTGTACAGGGTGGATCGTACAAAATAGGGGTATGGTTGTACAGGGTGGATCGTACAAAATAGGGATATGGTTGTGCAGGGGTGGATCGAACAAAATAGGGATATGGTTGTGCAGGGGTGGATCGAACACAATAGGGGTATGGTTGTACAGGGTGGATCGAACAAAATGGGGTAGGAGTACTGCCACTGGTCTCGCATGAAGAAATCTGCAGTAAAGAATAAAGCAGGGGGTGGGGGGGGGTGGGGGGGGGGGTAGGTGTGGGGGGGGGGGGGTGGTGGGGGGGGCTTTGGAAATTTTATGCGCACACTCTGTTTTGAAGTGGACCGCTGCAGTGAAGAAGTCCTCATCCCAGCTCCAACTAACAGTTATTTCTTCTCTGTCTCTCTTTCTGTGTCTATGTTTCTCTGTTTCTCTCTCTCTTTTCTCTCTCCCCCCCCCCCCCCCCCCCCCCCCCCCACTCCATGACATCTGTTTCAGATCTCTTCATAACGCCTGCTGGGTACTGCTTGTTCTTCTGTCATACTGAAGACTCCAGATGACAGAAACTCCATTCCAAAGTCAGGCGAACCTGTCGTCTGCTCCAACAATGGCTGCTTCCGCTCGGAGGAAGTACTAGGACTTGTGAAAGGGAGACAAGTTGTGACTAAGTACCCCCAAATAACCCAGGGATGTCACAGCTGTTCCAGATTAAGAATAGGATCGGTCAGCAAACAACTCCTATGAATATTGACAGCTCGTTTACAGAAACAGAAAAAAAAAAAAAAAGAAGAAGAAAAAGACACCAGGGGGAACAATGCGGAAGAAAACTTATGACAGACAAACCCTGAAGATGTCAACGCCAGACAGACGTTGCAAAGTTTTCACAAACACAGAATACTGCCTTGATATCTCAATTCAGTTAGGAGTGAGGTATCATCATCATCATCATCATCATCGTCATCGTCATCATCATCATTGTGATTCTCGCCGTCGTCATCATCATTGTCATAATAATAGTAATAATGATAATAATAATGATAATAATAATAACAACAACAATAATAATTATTACAATTATCATTATTATCGTAACAACAACAACAACAACAACAACAACAATAATAATAATAAAAATAATCATAATGTTATTATCATTGTTATTATTGTTGTTGTTTTGATTATTATTAATATCATAATAATTATTATTATTGTTCTTCTTCTTTTCATCACTTTTCCACTCTACGCGAGAAGGAAAATGCAAGACCCCCTCATCAGCTGCCCCTAATGTTCCCCTTCTGTTAACCCCCCCTTCCCCCTGTGCTGTTGTTGCCTCCAGCCTGATCAGCTACCCCTTCACAAGTCCCCTACTGCTGCTCATGGCGACTCCAGACTGACGTTGGCGTTGTTCGATGCGCAGAGTGTTGGTGCTAAAGAAAAGAGAACAGCCATCAATGATTTTGTCATCGACAATGACGTCAATGTTATGTGCATCACAGAGTCGTGGCTGTTGCCTTGCGGCGACGAAGCCAAATGCACTGATTTGTCTCCTCCTGGCTACTCCACTCTCAGCTTCCCACGGCCTTCACGGGGCGACGGCATTGCGTTCGTCGTCTCCAACATTCTCTCTCCATCTATCTCCACAACCACTGAATTTTCATTTGCCCACACCTCTTTTGAACTGGTACACCTCACCATCTCTCTACCCCAATCCTCCCAACTCATTTTCTGCCTGTATCGTCCACCACCCAGCAAGAAAAACCAACTGAAAGACTCTTTTTCTTGATTAACTTCCTGATTTACATGAAAATGTGAATTCCTCCAAAGGCCATTCCCTACTCCTTGGTGATTTCAACTTCCACTGGGACAACCCTTCCAACTCCTACACCTCTCGATGAATGGATCTTTTTGAGAGTTTTGGTCTCAAGCAGTCTGTAACCTCTCCAAGCCACAAATCTGGCCACATCCTTGATTGGATTGTCCACCTTGTTGATGACATTGTAGTCGGTCTCCACCAGCTTGACCCTCACTTCTGACCACCGCTCCATCCTGGCCTGGCCAAGCTGTATATCTCCCTTCCTCGTTCCCTTCCTCGGTATGTTGAGGCCCGCAACATTGCTGCCATCGACCTGGAAACCTTCAGAGCTGACTTGGTGTCCTGTCTTCAGTCCATGACCTCTCCTGCAGCTGAGATGTACAAGAAGCTTCTCCTCGACGTCTTGGATCGCCACGCCCCATCGACCAGACGCAAGATGTCTACTCGTCCGCCCTCCCCATGGTTTCCAGCAGTGGGCCTCCGAGCACGTGACGCCAAACGTGAAAAAAGGAGAGCAGAGAGACAGTGGCTAAAGACTGGTTTGATCGTCCACAAACAAATATTACAACTCAGCAATCAAAATCATCAACCCAATTGTACAGCAAGTGAAGACCACATTCTACAATGCACAAATCCTCGCATGCACTACATCCAAGCAACTGTTCAAAGTGACAGACACCATAATGGGCAGAACCAAATCTTCACCCCCTTTATCAGTTCCCCAGTCTGTGTTACCCCAGAAATTCTGTAACTTATTTGCTGAGAAAATAAGAACTGTTCGTTCCAACCTTGACTCCCAAGCTGTGCCAGCCCCTGACGTTCACCATGATTCATTCTGTGGCTCTCTGATGTCTGCCTTTGATCCCGTATCTGATTCTGATGTTAAAGAAGTGATCATGAAAACTCCCACAGAGACATGCGTTTTAGATCCACTACCATCTTCTCTGTTGTCTCTTGTCATTGATGATTTGGTGCCATATATTACCGCAATTGTGAATGAATCCTTAAGCTCTGCCTGTTTTCCTTCTGTATTTAAAACTGCAGTTGTTATACCCTTACTTAAGAAACCCTCCCTTGATGCTGATAATCTTAAAACTACAGGCCTGTTTCTAATTTACCTTTTCTTTCTAAACTCATTGAAAAGATTGTCCTTCAGCTTCGCAATCACCAATAGTGCAGCAACACCTGCTCTACCCTTTACTGTCTGCTTACCGCTGTGGCAACAGTACAGAAACTGCTCTCCTGAAAATTGTGAACGATCTCTTATTGACCCTCAATGATTATAATCAAGTATCTTTGCTCTCTCTTCTTGACTTATCTGCAGCTTTGACACCATTGATCACTCAATCTTTTGTCTTGTCTGCACGACACTTTCGGTATTTCTGATAAAGCACTGTCATGGTTTCAGTCTTATCTATCTGATCAAACTCGGTTTGTCTCTTTAAAAGGTTTCTCCTCTCAACCAGCTATTCTCCAGTACGGAGTTTCCCACGGATCCGTCTTGGGCCTCCTCCTTTTCGTGCTCTACACCCATCCTATCTCCGACATTGTTACCCATCACAGCCTGTCTCACCACTGCTTTTCAGACGACACTCAAATTTACATATCCAGAGATCATTATCTCTCAGCTGCCTTCTGCAATCCAACGCACACAGTCGTGTATCATGGACATGAAATCTTGGATGACAGTTAACAAACTTCAGCTCAACAATGAAAAAATTGAAATGATCTTCTTTGCACCCAAAAGACTTCTTTCATCTGACTATATCCTAAACTCTGTCAAACAGGAAAATTGCCTTATTCAGACATCTTCATCTGCACGGAGTTTAGGTGCTACCCTTGACTCAGCACTTTCCTTCCAGCAACATGTTTCCACAGTCTGCCGTGTCTGTTACTTTGAGCTTCGCCGCATTGGTTCTGTGCGACATTTCTCTGTTGATGTCACAAAAACCCTTGTTTCTGCCGTCATTCTATCTGGACTTGATTACTGTAATTCTCTCCTAGCTGGCTGTCCCCAGAATCTTCTTAGTCGTCTCCAGAAAGTACAAAACAATGCTGCTCGTATGATTCTCAGACAACCCAGATCTTCTCATGTCACTCCCTTACTTCTTTATCTTTACTGGCTGCCGGTCGAAAAACGAATAGATTACAAACTGTCCTTACTCTGCTTTAAATCTTTGAATGGCTTAGCTCCTTCCTACCTTTCTGATCTCCTTCATCTCTATGTTCCTTCTAGGCAGTTGCGTTCTTCAACCGACAACACTGCTCAAAATCCCCTGATTTCGAATTAAGACCTATGGCGGTCGTTCTTTTCTTTTCAGGGTCCGGTTTCTTGGAATAAACTCCTTCAAGGCATCTCCTAAAACAATCCTCTTCACCTATCAATAGCAGTTCTTTCTTCCCCTTCCCTTGCCCATCAAATTGATTCTGCGACTAATGTTTGTGTGTGTGTGTGTGTGTGTGTGTGTGTGTGTGTGTGTGTGTGTGTGTGTGTGTGTGTGTGTGCGTGCGTGCGTGCGTGCGTGCGTGCGTGTGTGTGTGTGTGGGGTGTGTGTGTGTGTGTGTGTGTGTGTGTGTGTGTGTGTGTGTGTTATGATGTAAGATTAAGCGCCATGAATAATCATTATTATTATCATTATTATTATCGTAATCATTATATTGTTATCATTGTCATTGTAATCATTATCATTATTATTATTATTACTACAGTGTATTGCTCTCTTGCCTACAGAGTTTAGAGTGTTTTCAATACACGAGAAAAAAAAAAACAGGTAACAGCAAGAGAGAGAACGAACGAACGAACGAACGAATCTTTTTTAATGAGGGATAAAGAATAAGCACAAAACAGGCTTTTTTACAACTTGCCCTCGATGAAGCAGAAAAAATAATGACAATATGTGACTTCAAAATCAACGAACCATCTAGATAGTGAAAAGAATATTAGCCTGAAATACAAAAGGCAATCCAAAAATATGACAGAGAGAGAGAGAGAGAGAGAGAGAGAGAGAGAGAGACAGAGAGAGAGAGTGAGTGAGAGAGAGAGAGAGAGAGACAGACAGACAGACAGACAGACAAACAGACAGAAGAGTAAGAATCTATATAGATAAAACGCATTTTGAAGATTACTTCAGGCACACGGTTCTAAGAAAGACTGGCTTGTTTGGTGCTGTTAAAGGAAAGCATATGACTGGAGGTGTGGTTTTTTTTGGTGCTAAAGGGAAAGAGCTTTTTGTCTTTTGTTTTTCTTTTCGGGGGGGGGGGGGGGGGGGGGAGGGGGGTTACTTTTTTTTTTCTTTCTTGCTGTTCATCAACAGGGCACTGGTATAACTGCATAAGAGGAGTGTGGGTGGATATCTTACGTCCTAACGCCGCTTGACTGATGTCATGTTGATTTCGTGAGGAAAGTACAGTTTTCGATTTTCTTCTGTCGTCACAGACACATCTAGAAAGAGAAGTTCAATCGCGCGTGTGGGAAGGGCAAAGCTGAAATCATTCCCTTACGTTAAAGGGGAATTGATCGAGGCCATCATACACATAAACGCACGGAACAGAATTCAATGTAACGCCGTCACAATCAATAGTATGTACTCTTATATACACAAACACACATGTACGCACGAATACACGCGCACATGATTGCATGCAGGACTAGTCACAGATCACATGCATACACACACACACACACACACACACACACACACACACACACACACACACACACACACACACACACACACATCGCATAATCTGGCACACGCACGCAGGCTCACTTACCCATGCACAAACAGACAGACACACCGACACACCGACACACACACAAAACACACACACACACACACACACACACACACACACACACACACACACACACACACTCACACACAAACGCGCGCGCGCACGCACATATGCGTATGCACACACGAGTAAATACACACATACAACTATAATAGTTGCGCAGACATTAGGTAGGTCTGACCAGCACGCAGGGCTAATGCGCAGTTCAGACATCTGCTAAATCGTATTCTTGATACCCTAGCCTTAAATCCTTTCGTCTTTGTTGTTATTTCATCCATCAACTGCAAATCCTGCACATTGTCGTCTCGCAGCTTAGCTTATACTTTGTGCCAGAGAGAGAGAGAGAGAGAGAGAGAAGAGAGAGAGAAGGAGAGAGGGAGAGAGAGAGAGAGGCATTCGCTGTTGAGTTATGGGCGTGCGATATTTTCATCATCAGGGTAAGAGTAACTCAACTCGTTTATTATATACTGTTTACTGTTCTCTACTTCATTACAAATTCCCTGTTATAGAGTAACCCAACTCGTTTACTATGTCCTGCTTACTGTTCTCTATTCAATCGCGGATTCACTCTCATAGAGTAACCAACTCGTTCATTATCTACTGTTTGTTGTTCTCTACTTCATTGCAGATTCCCTGTCATACAGTAACCCTATTTTCTTATTATATACTATTAATTGTTCTCTATCTCATTACAGATTCCCTCTCATTGAGTGACCCTACTCTGTTATTAGGTACTGTTTATTGTTCTCTACTTCATTGCAGATTCTCTGGTATTGCAGATTCCCTTACATATGTAGCAGGCTCCTATCACCCTGTCGCCCAACATACATATTGGTTTTATTTTTGTCAATCCATCTCAATGTCTCGTCGTTGTTGAAGGAGTCGTAAGCTGGTGTAAGATAGCCCCCCCCCCCCTCCCCTCCCCTCCCCTCTTCTCCCCAGCTCTCTTGGAATGGTTATCCCCCTCTGTCATATCAGAGTGCATGGGTGTGGACCTTAAAAACTAATCGGAAGGGAGATAAGTAGGTAAGGACTGTCTGTCCGCTTTCCGTGATGTCATTGACAGCCGTCTGTTTAGGACTATGGCCCAGGAAGTGGTTTGGCTCTGGAATGATTTCTGTATCATGGCAGGTCTTTGATGATTTGCTCTGGGAGCATACCAGCTTACAGACAATCATCATTACTCATTTTACACTGCTGTCTGAGTCTGACAATAGGAAGGCTATTCATGATACGGAAATGATAAGAATGGCTGAGAAAGTGTTTTGAGGTGAAAACACGTTTTACTACCATACTATTGTTATATCTAAATAATCTCTCTCTCTCTCTCTCTCTCTCTCTCTCTCTCTCTCTCTATATATATATATATATATATATATATATATCTGTTTATGTATATACACATACATGTATATATCTATATGTATATATATATATATATATACATAATATATTTATATAGATATGTATGTGTGTGCTTATGTATGTATGTATATATATATATATATATATATGCTATTGTGTATATAATATGTATGTATATATATCTATATCTATATATATATATATATTATATACATCTGTAAAAATGTATAGATAATATATGCACATGTATATAGATATATTTTTTCCCTTTGATAACCATCAGGCTTTCAACAATGAAAAAGAAGTGAATTAGTGACCTAGCGAAGGGTTTTCATATTTATAATATATTTTCTTCATTTCATGTTCCCATTTTCTTCATCTTCAACCCCCCCCCCCCCCCACCCCCACCCCCACCCTTTTTTTTTTTTTTTTCTTTAAGTTCAAATCTTTGCCAGGTCATTACTGTAATGACGGAAGATTTGTTCGCCTGCACTTGTTTTCCCGCACTACTTAGTTGTTCAGCAATATATACATAATTATATATATATATATATGTGTGTGTGTATATATATATATATATATTTGAAAACGTGTTTTAACCCCGAACACTTTTCATACAAGAACAAGGAACCTACCAGAGAAGATCTACACCGCAACAATACTTAGAAACTTGCGTGTGACATAAGTTGACAGCATTCTTAGTGCATTCCTATGAAATAAGATAACAATAAGTATTAACCTTTTGCATCACTAAAGACGTTCATCATGACATGAATGAGGAGGGCAGCTTTTCCTTTTTCATTCATTAATTTTTTCAGCCGGTGATCAGCGCCATCTATCAGCAATGCTTTAGACACCTATTTCAGCGACGTCCAATTCATTTTTCAGTCTCTCTCTCTCTCTCTCTCTCTCTCTCTCTCTCTCTCTCTCTCTCTCTCTCTCAACCCACCTACCTATATGTCTATCCATCTACTTACCTACCTATCTATCTGTCTACTTACGTATCTATCCATCCATCCATCCATCTATTTATGTCTTCTATCCATACTGTCTGTCTGTCTGTCTGTCTGTCTGTCTGTCTGTCTCTCTCTCTCTCTCTCTCTCTCTCTCTCTCTCTCTCTCTCTCTTCAGGCACGCACGCATGCACGCACGCACACACATATATGTATATGTATATTATATATATATATATATATATATATATATATATAATTCTCTCTCTCTCTCTCTCTCTCTCTCTCTATATATATATATATATATATATATATTCAATTATAAACAAAGCTTGCTCTTATGTCTTAGATTGAAGAAATATGGAATATATATATATATATATATATATATGTGTGTGTGTGTGTGTGTGTGTGTGTGTGAGAGAGAGAGAGAGAGAGAGAGAGAGAGAGACGTACATATATATATATATATATATATGCAATGCTTGGGTTATTGAACAGCAGAGCTGTCCACTCAGACTGTTCCATATCTTTTGATCTCCCTTGCATCCTTGAATGGATCCTCAAGCATAGGCTCAAAGATTGTCCCCTATATTTTATACTGTTTGAATAATGCTTTCAGTTTTTCAGCAACTTTTTTCTTCTCCGCACTTTCGTTTGGTTCCATTTACTACCCTTCGCTGGCTGTTTTGAGGGTGCTGCTGGATTCTTTTTTGAACCCTTGGTGGTGAGAACACCACAGAATTATGGATTGTGGTGTGTCTCTACTTGACACCAAGCGCACAGACACAACCAGCCGTGTCTCCCTGAGAGAACTATAAAATAGGCATTCTGGCTCACCCACCTCCGCCAGCTCCAACCGGCTAAAGCCGGTTTCGCTGCTGCTCCGGCGGCTTACCCAGAATGCCTATTTTATAGTTCTCTAATAGTAAACACTTTACAAACATACATAATGTGTAGGATTATCTGTTTTTAACACTAATTTAGAAAACTTTTGAGACTTAAGTTTTTTCTTGATCAATAACATCATTTTCCCGCATATATTCATCAAATGTGAAATAAATTTCTGCAAAACTCTTCACATCTGGCCGCATTACTGATCACCTCTGGATCTCACTTGAGACCCTATGGCGCCCTAGGGCCCCAAGCCAGACCCAGAGGGTCACATATAACACGGCCAGATGTGATGGGTTTTGAGAATATGCCTCCAACAGTAGTATACTTTTATACTTGTTTGCCTGCTTTCTATTTGTCTAATTTGGGCAATCCCCTCACCCCCATTTTAGTGGTCCTTCCCATAGCCGCACCAGGGCGACCATTTTAGGTTTACGGGCGTTTATAGCCGCGCCAGTGACCATATTCTGGGTTTACGGGCGTTTATAGCCGCGCCAGTGACCCAATACGAAAGTAGGAAGGATCACTTGAGGGCAGGGAAGAGGGCAAATTTAGACTTTTCAATGCCATGACAACCAAGTATTTGAAACTACTGCAGGCATATCCCCAATGTTGTTAACTTCAAGATTTATATATATACTGTACACAAACAAACGCTTTACAATTACATGGTGTCTACTTGTAAAGTTGTTTTTATTTGCCTAGAGTAAAGTTGTTTTTAAAGTTGTTAAAACAACACCAAAAGCTAAATAACAAAGTGCATCTTACCTTACTTTTTAGTCACTACTTTTTAATAAATATTTGTTTTAAATGCTTTTAGATTTAAATATAAAAATGCTGCTTTTAATACATAAAATTGGGAAAAGATTATTTTGAGGTGGGGACTTTAGCCGCCTAAATTTATACAATGACGTCTAACGCCTGTACTAAACGACGCCGGTGGGGAATTTAGCCGGCTAAATTTATACAATGCCGCGTGGGCGGCCTGCAGTAAACGACGCCCTTACATCCGTTATGTGTAATTTGACACGAACCCGGAAACAGTGCGGCGCTTCGACTCGGCTATTGTGCAGTTGAGTAAGCCGTGGCTAGACATGTCTGACCTAGATACTACATAAAGGCAGAAGGGAGTTGTCTCCCCGGAAAAGAATGTAACAATTAATTGTGAAAAAAAATCGTCATTAAGTCGTTCTAGGTTCTTATTCAAGTCGGCATCACGTTCTTATTTAAGTTCTTAACAAGTTTTTATTCAAGTTTTTAACAAGTCATCATCAAGTTCTTAACAAGTTCTTATTCAAGTACTTATTCAAGTTCTTAACAAGTCGTCATCAAGTCGTCATTAAGTTCTTATCAAGTCGTCATTAAGTTCTTATCAAGTCGTCATTAAGTTCTTATTTAAGTTTTATCAAGTCGTCATCAAGTCGTTATTAAGTTCTTATTCAAGTCACTTATAATTATTTATTAAGTTCTTGAAATATTATTCCATCTGAAATGGATCAAAATGATCTTTTGTTGTTGGCGGTTCTGGCATGCTTTTTTGTTTGGCTTCTGTATTTAGTGGTTGAGATTTTTTTGACTGCTTTGGTTTTTGCTGGCGTTGTTTATATGTTTTATAAACGTAATAACCACCCCCACCAACAGCAATGACGCCAAAAATGCTAACTCTTTTAATCCAAATAATCCATGTCGACTTTGGTGTTGTAGGTCTTGAATCAACTTGTGTATTTACAGCTGGCATTGAAACAACTGTTGGCGGTGTTATGTTTTCATTATGAGTTATATTCTGTGATTGCAACATTAATTTTTTTTGTTTGTTCCACTCTGCTAATTTTTTTCCTGCTGCAACACGCCCAGGATGAGGAGGCTTTTTACTGGTCACTTTCTCCATCAATGTTTTCTGCTGATTTTCTGGCTCGGTCATTTTGAAGGGAAACAAAATCTATATGATTAAAAGTAATTAATCCCATGATTAATGGCGACAATAATGTTCCAAATCTGTAATATAGATCACATCCTAGAGACTCTAATGACTTTGTTAAAACTGGATCCTGCGTTAAATCATACATAAAATCTTGTTCAGAATCAATGGGAGCAAATCTACTAACTAGTTTAGTGTACAAACTAAGAACCGTTTGCCCAACACTTTTGACCATTCTTGACCCCAGTTGCGCTTCATACCTGTTGTGATACTTTACAATGTCTTGCGGCGACATTTGTTGAATCTGTTCTATGCTGAATTCATTTCCAAGGTACTGTTTTGTTTTTCCACACGCCGCCAAAGAATACAGCCTTTCCTTTTGGCGCATAATAGCTTGGTCATCAACTTGATCATTTGTAAGTTCAGGAAGTAAATCATCGCAGTTCATGTTTTATTAATGAATAAATATTATTTTATTTTTTAAAAATGAGCACCGAAAAAACTATTACTAACCTTGTATACCATTCTGCTGTTATTGGAGGCCTAAGTGTAGGATACACAATGCTTGGTAAAAACTTGTTAAAAATAAAACCAGCAGATCTTGGCAAACTAGACTTTGAAGACTCAGCAAAGCTGATTGCTGTTATTACAGCTTCGTTGGCTACGAAAGATTTTTTTAGTTAAGCAAGGAATAATTCCAGATAGTATCAATATGTAAAATTAAAAAAATACATTTATAAAAATGGCTTCACTCGTAATGATGATTGGTGGCGCTGTGGTTAATGCGCTTGCTTTTAGCGGAAGTAATTACGCATTTAGTAAACTACGGGATGACGGCGAGAGAAAAAGACATAACAAAGCTATGGAGCAACTAGCCGCAGCACAAGACACCTATGAAAAGCAAAGAATGGAGCAGTTAGATTTTATTAACGACAGACTTAAACAACACAGCTTACACATTTAAAGATGTTGATCAAGCAATAAAAGAATATTATCTTGTAACAGGCAAGCCAATCGAGACATTGCCTCCACCAAAATTCAGCGATTTTTATCAACCATCAGAAAAACAAAAGATGCAAGAAATATTGTTTATTGCCTTTGGCATGACCGTTGTGTATTTTGTTGCGCATAATATTGGCTGAATAAAAATGAACAAGATCTATTATTCGCCAAAAGGATATTGGAAGGGAATAACAGCAATTAAAAAGCTAAGCCAAGCAGCTGGAGTCAGTGAACAAACAGCAAAGGAATGGTTATCTAAACAAGCGATTTGGCAAATTTATTTACCAGCGCCTAAACGAATACAAAGACCACACTTTGTCAACACAATACCGAACGACACCCATCAAATGGATCTTCTATATTTACCCCATGATACGATTAGACGAAAAAGATTTAAGTACGCACTTACAGTCATTGACATAGCTTCAAGATACAAAGATGCTGAACCATTAACACAAAAGAGTGCTTCTGCTGTTGCCGTCGCTTTACAACTGATATATCAACGAGGACCCTTAACTTATCCTCGCATGATTCAAGTCGATGATGGGAAAGAATTTAAAGGACAAGTGAATCAATTATTGTTAAAACATAGAGTTACCATTAAAAGAGGCATTCCAGGTGTTCACAGATCACAGGTTTGGTTGAAAACTTTAACAAACAGTTATCTGAAAGGCTTTTTTCCTACCAGTATCACAGAGAGCTGATTGACAATTCTCGCAACACAGAATGGGTTAGAAGACTGCCCTCAGTTTTGCGCGCAATGAATAATGAAGAATTTAAAGGTTTAAAACCAGTACAAGCAATCAGAAAACAAACAATAAATGTTGTTGAAGGAGACTCCAGTTCATCCAGCAAACTATTGCCATTTGGTTTAAAAGTGAGATACCTTTATTCACCGGGAGAAGCGGAAGGGGACACTCGCATCAGGGCAACAGATCCAGTTTGGAGTGTTGATCCATATGAGATAAAAAAAATTGTGAAAATGAATCCACCCGTGTATTATTTACGAGAAACTGACACAACAAAACGGCCGGCCCCTCAAAGATCTTTTGTGAAGGAAGAACTGCAGATAATCCCTCCAGACACAGTTCCAGTCGCTTAATTATTTTTTAATTTAAATTAAAATGGCGGCAAGAATGGAAAAGGAAGAATCCTTACGTAAAATGGCACTGGAAGCAAGAATGGTGAAGGAAGAGTCCTTAGAAATAATGCGAAAAATATTTGATTATAATCTTGCTATTAGACTAATATTTAAGAAGATTGATCATGCCATGCTAGACAAAACCTCAAATTTTGATTGGGAATATATTAAAAAAATTCGAGCGCATTTAGCAGTAATGGATAATAATTTGGTTGAATTGGGTGATGATATAGTTAAGCTTAACGAACTGTTTTAATCTACGCAAATACATTTGGGTTTAAAATGGAAGCTCAAAGGGAAATGGCAGAAATGGCAAAGGAAAAGTCTTTAAAATTAATGCAAGATTTATTTGAGTATCAGTATATCATTAAAGAAGTATTTGAGAAGATTGACAATCCTTGGCTAGAACAATCGCCAGACAATCGCTTTAAACCCCAAAGCTTTTATTTTGATTTATGGGTATGGGAACATGAATATTGCGAAATGACAAAAAAAATTAAAGCACATCTAGCATTAATAAATAATATTAATTTTGCTAAATTAGATGATGATATAATTGAACGTGCGATTGCTGAAAAATATAAGCCCATATGATTATACTATTCTCCAATGCCCGATTGCATATGAAAACTCTGGATTAACAAACACACGTTTTGTGTTTGTTCTATCTAATGACTTCTTTGTTACAACAGTTGTGTTGATCTCATGTAGATTAGATCGTAGTTTTACGTTGTCATGATGAAAAGTCTTATTGTCAAACAATGCTTTTTTATAGTTGTCATGGGATATGCTTGACTGCACAACACTGCGAGATATTCCCTTTGCTTTTTTAACAACTTTTTTTTGGCTTGAAAGACTGTACATTTTCGACCTCAAACCAACAAACTCCTTGATCACACCACCAGATAATTCATCCTTCATCTTACCTAAAACCTTCTTGTTAATATCTGAATGCAAAGGCGAATCTTTAGGGTAATCAGATGTGTCGTACCATCCCGCATGCCCTTTAGCTACTTCTAATTCCATGTCTTTATAGATATCTTCAGTAGGGATGTCGATTACAAAGGAATCTGTATCTGTGTAAAGTACTTTGGACTCAGGATACAAGGGCTTAAAGTAGTCGTAAAGAAATTCTAACATCAAAAGCTTCGACAGCTCTAAAACAGTAAACCCAATAAAAACGGGCTTATCCAATTTGACTTTCTTTTTTTTCATCATTATGCCAAAAAGCTGATCATGAAATCTTCTGAAGTCCTGATAATTAGGTTTTGAAGTCAACTTAATTGCAACGTTTTCTCTGGTGACCAATCTAACATCTTTACGCTTGTGCGGATTTTCCATAGTCTTTCCAAAACAGCTGTTGTTCATCAACTTGAAAAAGTCTTTTTCTGAAGCATCTGGGATTTAGTTCTGAGATCAGTGTTCTTCATTATGTATGGTTTCATGAACTGTTCTTGATCAAAAGCAATTATACGATGAACAGCTGTCAACTTCAAACCATGTCTTAAATAAAATTGAAGAAGTCTGTAATGACAGACATAATTATTTTTGTCACGAAGATTAGGCACAAGTTTAGGTGGTTCTGTCATTGACACTTTTAGACTTTCTGCCGCTAATGGATAGTCATTATGGTAATCATGAAGTTCATGAGGATATTCTAAATCAACTTCTAGAATGAGACCTCTTTTACGATCAGCTTCTAGAGTAGGTAGCCATTTTAAAAACTTTGAATGTCTTTGAGTCCTGTGTACATTTTAAAGTTGCGTAATGGAAGTGATTGCGCCATTGCCCACCATACAATTTT
>JAMYXO010002111.1:0-25448 GCA_033310375.1 Conus canariensis
TGGGTTTTTTTTTTGAAATTTTTTTGGGAAAAAAGGAAGGGGGGAAAAGAAAAAAAATGAAAAGTTTTCCCCCTTTCCCGGTTTTTTAAAAGGGCCAAAAATTTGCCCCCTTTAAAAAGGGAAAACAAACCAAAAGGAAAAAAATCCAAAATACCAAATGGGCCGATCTTTTTTTTTTAAAAAATTTTTAAAAAAAAAAAAAATTAAAATTTTTTGGGTAAAACCAAAAACAAAAATTTGGGTTTGGCCCCCGGAAAATCGCAGTTTTTGGGGAAAAAACCCTGTTTTGGGGGGGGTGGCAAATCCCCCCCCCCAAACCCCAAATGTATAAAAAGAAAAGACTTTTTCCCCCAAAAAAATAGTTAAAAAAAAAAATGCATGTTTTTTCCCCCCCTCCCCAAAATATAAAATTTTTTTGGTTCCCCTTTTAAAAGGTTTTTTTTAAAAAGAAAAAAAGAAAGGGGCCAAACCCAAGGGAAAAAAAAGTTGGTTTCCCCCCCCCTTTGTTTTTTTTTTCCTTTAAAATTCCTTTTTTTGGGGAAAAAAATTTTTAAAAGAAGACCCCCCCCAAAGATTTTTTGGGGGTTTTAAAAACTTTTTTTCTAAAAGTGGTTTTAAAAACCAAACCCCAAAAACCCTTTTTACGGGGGGGGCCCCAATGAAAAAGGGGGGAATGGGGGGGTGGGTTTTGGGCAAAGGTTTCCCCCACAAACCAAAAGGGGGGAAAAATTTTTTTTTTCCCAAAAATTTTTTTCCCCAAAGGGGGATCCCCCCCCCCCTGGGGAACTTGCAAAAAGGGCCCCTTGGGGGTTGGGGGGGGGGCCAAAAGGGGTTTTTTTCCCCCCCTCCCAAAGGGTTTTCACCATCGACCCCTACAATGGAACCCCGGCCAAACCAAAAGCCCGTTTCCCCGTTGGGGGAACCCAAGGCCCCTGGAAAAAAGGGGAAAAAACCCGGCTGCTTTTTTAACCCCCCCGCAAAACCCCAAAAGGGAAGGAAAATTAAAAAAACCCCTCCCATGTTTTTTTGAATTTTCCCCTTTCCCCCCCCCCCCAAAAAAATGCAAGATGGTTTTTTCCCCGGGAAACCCAAAAAAAGGGGTTTTTTTTTTTTCCTTTTGGGGGGTTTTTTTGTCCCAAATTGGGGGGGCCCCTTTTAAAGTTTTTTTTTTTTTGCCCAAAAAAGAGCTTTCCCCTGCTTTTTAAAAGCCCATTTTTTCCCTGCCCGGTTTTAAAGAAAAAATGTTATTTTTTTTTTTTCCCAGGGCCAAAAAAAGGGTTTTTTTTTTTCCCCCCTGGCGTTTTTTAAATTTTTTTGGGTTTTTGGGCCCCAAAAAAAATTTATATAATTTTTTAAATTTTTTATACCCAAACAAAAAACCTTTAAATTGGGAAAAAAGAACTAAAAAATGGCTTTTTTTTTAGTCCCAACCCGGGAAAAAAAAAAAGGAAAACAATCAAGAGGAAAAATTTAAAGCCCTTTTGAACCCCGCCTGGGCCCTTAAAAACCCTGAAAATTTTTTTGAAATCGTTTTTTTTTTTTTTTTTAAAAAGGAAAGGCCCGGTTAAATTTTGGAAAAAAAAAAATGGGCCCCTTTTTTAAAAAAAGCCAAACCCCCCAAAAAGGAAAAACCCCGGCAATTGGCTTGGCCCCCCGGGTTTAACAAAACTCCAACAATGCCCCAAAAAACCTAAAAACACATGGGTTTAAAATTTCAAACAAAAACCAAACCAAAAACACGTTGGGCCCTGAAAAAAAAAACCCTTTTTTCCCCGGGCAACTTGGGGAAAAAAACCAAAAAAACCCCAAAACCCCAAAAAAACCCCCCCCAAAAAACCCCTGGGGCCCCACAAGGGCCCCCGGGAAGAGGTGGGAAAAAAAAACCCAATTTTTTTTATTTACCCCGGGAAACCCGGAAAAAAAAATGTTTGGCCCTTTTCAAGGGGGGTTTTCCCCTTTTTTAAAATGCCAAAAAATTTTTTTTTGGTTAATTTTGGGCCCCGGGGGGGTGGGGGTGGTGGGGGTGTTGGGGGGGGTTGGGGGGGTTTTTGGGGGGGGTTTTTTGGGGGGTTTGGGGGTTTGGGGGTTTTTTGTTGGGGGGGGTGGTTTGGGGTAAGGGAATGGGCCCCCAATTTTTTTTTTTTTTTTTTTTTCCCGTTTGGGGTTTTTTGTTTTTTTTTTTTTTAAAAGAAATTTTTTAAAAAGTTTTTTTTTTTTTTCCCCCTTTCCCCCCACTGATGTTTTATTTTATCCATAAATTTGGGGGGCCCTTTTCCCCTTGGGGGTTTTAAAACCCAAAGTCCTGTTGGGGTTTTTTGGTTTTTTAAAAGGGTTTTTTTTCCCCCCCGGCCCAAAAACCAACCCCGAATTTTTATGGGGGATTTTTCCCCCCTGCCCAAACCCCCCCTTTAAATTTTTTTTCCCTCCCGGACCCGTTTTAATTAAAAAAAAGGTTAAAAGGCCCCCCGTTTCCCCCCCCCCCCCAGGTTTCAAAACCCCCAAAGGGCTCCCGGGGGCCGCTTTCCCCTAAATTTGGGAAAAAAAAGGGGGCCCCCCAAAAGGGCCCCCAAAAAATTGGGGGTTTTTTATCCCGGCCCCTACGAGGAAAAAACCCGGCCCGGGGAAGGGGGGAACAAACCTTTTTCCCCCCCAAAAGAACCAAACCCTCCAAAGGTTTTTCCTTCCCGAAAAGGAAAATTTTTTCCCCCCGTTGGGGGGTCAGTGGTCCCCCTCCCCCCCTCCAAAAACTCCCCGGGGAACCCCCCTGGGGGTCATCAAAGTGGCCCAAAAAAAACCAAAAACCCCAAATTTTTAAAAACCCCTTCCCCTTTAACCCCCAAAACCCTTTCTTCCATGAAATTTTTTGGGCTACCCTTGGGAAATTTAAACCCAATTTCCCCCCTGCCCATAGGGGGGGTTTAAATCTAAACAACAAAAAAACCCCCAAATCACCCCACAAAAAAACGTCAAAAAAAAAGGTTGGGTTTTTTTTTTTTTTTTAAAATCACCGATTTGGGCCCAAAAAAAATTGAAAGGGCCCCAAAATTTTTTTTTCCCAAGGGAAAAATCCCCCTTCCCCCAAATTTTTAAAAAAAAGCTTTTTTTTTTTTTTCCCAAAAAAAAGTAGTTGGGGGAAATGGTTTCTTTTAGGGAGAAAAAAAAAAAAAAAAAACCCCAAAAAAAAATACCCAATTCCCAATTTTTCAAATTCCCTTTTTTAAAAATTTTGGTCCCCTTTTAAAAAAATTTAAATCCCCTTTTCCCCCCTTTTTTTAAAAAAAGGTTTAAAAAAATCGAAAAAATCCCAAAAGGGGGTTTGTTCCCCCCCCCAAATAGAAGGGAATTTTTTTTTTTCCCAAAACTGGAAAGCCCCCTTTAAAAAAAAACTCTTTCCCTAACTGTTTTTTTGGGGGTTCCCCCCAAAAAAAGGGAATTTTCCCCCTGAAGGTTTTTTTTAAAATTTTTTTTTTTCCCCGTCTGCCCCCAATTTTTTTTTCCCCCCGAAAAAAAAAGTTTTTTCCCCCAAAAAAAAAAGCCCAAAAAAAAAAAAAAACTGAGCGTTGAAAAAAAAAACCCCCCCTGCCCGCAAAAAAAAACCTCCCAAAACCCAAAAACCCCCCTTTTCCAAGGGGTCCCCCCAGAAAAACCGGGCCCCCCCCCCCCCCCCCCACCAAAAAACCCCAAATCTTTTTTTGGCCCCCCCCCCCCCCCCAAAATTAAAAGTTTTCCCGGGAAAAATTTCCCATAGTTTGGGGGAAATGACAGTCCCCATGCCATTCCCAAACTTGGCCGATCCCGGGGAAATTCCCGAAAAAAAGGAAAAAATTTTGGGAGTTCCCTTTTCCCCGGGCCAGTTTGGGGGGGCCAAAGGCCCAAAAAGGGGAAATTTTTTAAATTAAAAAAAAAATTGGGGGGAAAAAAATTTTAAAAAAGTTTTTAATGCAGAACATTTTTTTTTCAAATTTTTTTTGCCTGTTGCAAATTTTTTTCCCCTTTTTTTTTTTTTGGGTTTTTATTTTTTTTCCCCCTTTTGGCCAATTTTTTTTCAAAAAAGAAAAAGAAAAATTTTTTTTTTCCCGGGGGTTTTTTTAAAAATTTTCTGTGGGGGAAAAAAATTGGGGGGTTAAATAAAGTAAGGGGTTGTGTGTTGGGGTGGGGTTGGGGTGGGGGTTGGGGGTTTTTGTTTGGGGGTGGTGGTTTTTTTGGGGGGGTTGGGGGGTTTTTTGGGTGACAGGAAAAATTTGGGGAAAAAGTTACAAGAAAAAATCCCCAAAAAAAAGGAAAAAAGCCCTTTTTGGGTGAATTTTTTTTTTTTTCCCCTGAAAGAAAGAATTTTTTTTTTAAACAGTTTTTTTTTTTTTCCCAAAAAAAAATTAAAGTTTGGGAAAACCCCCCATAAAATTTCCAAGGGCCCCTAAAAAGCCTTTTAAAAAAAAGCAAAAAAAATTCCCCCTAGTTTTTCCCCGGGGGCCCCACAAAGGGGGGGGTTTTGGGGCCCCCTTGAAACCCCCACCAAATTTTTTGGATCCTTTTTTTAAAAAAAGCCCCCCCTTTGGGAACCCCAAAACGCACCCCCCAAAACCCCCCCCCCCCCCCCCCCCCCCCCCCCCCCCCCCCTCCGGGCCCCGGTTCCCCCCCCCCGGAAAGTTTTTTTTTCCCTTTTTTTAAAATGGGTTTTTTTTGGGCCCCAAATCAGTTCAAAATCCCCAACCTGCCCGCCCTAAAAAAAAATTTTTCACATCAGCTTTCCAAAAAAAGCTGGGGTTTTTTTTTTTTTTCCACAACCCACCCAAAAAAAGAAAAAACAAAGGGGGGGGGGGGGTTGCCCCCCAAGCTTTTTTTTTTTTTAAATTTTTTTGGGGCCCAAACACTTTTTTTTCATGTGGGAAACCCCCTTTTATTTTTATTTTAAAAATATATATAAAAATTTTATTTTTATAAATATTTTTTTTTAAAAAAAGAAAAAGGGAAAAACCCTTTAAATTTAAAAAGGGCCCCGGAAAAACCCCCCCAAAACCCCCCCAATTGGGGGTGTTTGGATGCAAATTGGGGGATTTCCCCGGGAAACCCCGGGCCCCCCTTTACAAAAATAAAAAAAAAAATAAATTCAAAGGGAAAACCCCGCCCCCCAAACCAAACCCCCCTTCCCCTTTTTTTTTTTTTTTTTTGTTTTTTTTTTTTTTTGTTTTTTTTTTTTTAAAAAAAAAATAAAGTTAAATTAAAACCAAAACCCCCTTGAAAGGTTTTTTTTTCCCCGAAGAAGAGAAAAAAAATGTCTTTACTTTTCCCCCCAGCAAACTTCCCTAGCCAAAAATTCCAAAATTTCCCCCTAAAAAAAAACTTTAAAAGCCCCCGGCCCCCCCCCGAAAGGGGGTTGACCAAAAACTGGTTGGGGCCATTCCCAACCGGGAAAAAAAAAAAACACAAAAAAAAAAAACAAAAAAAAGGGAAAAATGAAACGGGGAAAAGGAAAAAAAGGAATTTTTGGGGGTTTTGGGGAAAAAAGGAAAGGGGGGGTAAAAATTTGGGGTTTTTTTAAGGTGAAAAAGAAAATTTTAGGAAAAAAAAAAAAAAAAAAAGGGAAAAAGGGGGGGGGAGAAAAAAAAAAAAAAAAAGGTTTTTCCAAAATCTTTAAAGAATTTTTTTTTCAAACCTTTTTTGGGGCCCAGAGTTACTTTTAAAAAAAATGACAAAAAAACCCTTGGGGGGCCCCAAAACATCTGCAAAAAGAAAAAAATCCTTTTAAAGGGTTTTTTCCCCCGGAAAAAGTTTGTCCCCTTTTCCCGGGGCCCGAGCCCCTTTTTTTTTAAAAAAAACCCCCCAAAGGGAAAAAATTTTTTTTTTTTTATTTTTCCAAAAAAGACAAGCAAATTTTTTAATTTTTTGGAAAAAAAGAAATTGGGAAAAATTTTAAAAACGGAAAGTGGGAAAGGGGTACTTGGGGGTTTTTTTGGGGGGCCAAAAAATTCCCCTTTTTCCCCCTGGGGAAAATTAGGGGAAAAACCCCTTTTCCCCCCCCGGGGAAAAAACCCAATTTTTTTTTTAGATGGGAGGGTGAGGCCGCCCGGCAAAAGGGGGAGAAAACCCGAACAAATTTTTTAAAAAAATAAATTTTTTTTTAAAAAATGGAAACCCCCCGAAAAAAACGTACCCAAAAAGAATTCCCCAAAACCCAAATTTTTGGGGCCCCCAAAACAAAAAAAACCCCACTCCCTTTTTTTGGGGGGGTTAAAATGGGGGAAAAAATTAATTTTCCCCCCCCCTGTTCCCCCCCCCGTAAAAGGGGGGTTTTTTCCCCCCCAGGAGTAAACAGCCCCACCCAAAAAAGCAAAAAAACCCCAACCCAAAAAAAAAAAAAGAAATTTAAAAAAATTGGAAAAGAATGGGGCCAAAATTTTTTAGGTTTCCCCCCCCTTTTCCCCCAGGCAAGGGTTTAAAAACAAAATTTAAGGGGAAAATGAAAAAAGAAAAAAAAAGAGCAAAAACCCCAAATTTTTTTAAGTCCCCAAAAGGCAAAACCCCAAGGGAATTGGGGCCCTTTTTAAAAATTTTGGCCCCCCCCTTTGGGGAAAAAGAAAAAACCCCCCGCTTCCCTATGGGTTTAAAATGGCATAAACCCCCCCCCCAAACCCGGGGTAAAAAAAAACCCCAACCAAAATTTTTGGGGGCCTTTTCCCCCCCCCCCCAAAAGCCCGGGAAAATTTTTTACAAAAAAATAAAGTGGGTTGGGTTTTTTGGGTTTTCCCTTTCCCCAAATTTCCCCTTGGGCCCCCCCCCCCGGAAAAGTGGTTTTTTTAAACCTTTTCCCCGAAGAAAGACCCTTTAAAAAAAGGGTTTAAAACCCCCAAACTTGGGTTTTTTTTTTTTCCCCTTTTTTAATTCCTTTTTGGGCCCCGACCCTTGGTTTTTTTTAGTGGGAGTCCCTAAAAATTTTTTTTTTTTTTTAAAATTAATTTTTTTTTTAAAAAAAAAATTTTTTAGAATTTTCCCCCCCCGTTTTTTTGAAAATTTTTTAATTTTTCCCCCCCGTTTTTGTTTTTTTTTTAGGGCCCCTGTGGGGGGGGGTTTTGCCAGCGATAAAGGGGGAAAAACAGAATTGGGCCCCCAAAAAGGGAAAAAAAAACCCCAAAGGGTTTTTTTCTTTTCCCCCCCCAAAAATAAAATTGAGGTGAACGCAGAAAAAACCCCGGGGGGAAATGCCTTTTTAACAAACCCCCACAGGCCGGGGTTTCCCCCAGGTTAAAAAGGGTTTTTTTCCCCCCCCTTTTTTTTTTTTTTTTTTCCCTTTAAAAAAATTTTTTTTTTTTTTTTCCCCTTTTTTTTCCCCCCATTCCCCCCCCTCCTTTTTTTTCCCCCGCATTTTTTCCCCTTTCCCCCCTTTTTTTTTGCCCCAAACCTTTTTTAAAAAAAAAACAATTTTTGGGTTTTTTCCCAAATTGGATTTTTGGGAAAATATTTTAATTTTTGGGGCCCAAAATTTTTTTTTGGGAGTTTTCGAAAATTTAAAAAATTTTACCTTTTTTTTAAAGGGAAAAGGGGCCCTTTTTAAAACCCGAACCCGTTTTTTTTTTGGGTCTTAAAATTTTAAAAAAAACCCGGGTTTTATTTATGGGTTTAAAAAAAAGGGCCCCTTTTTAAACCCGTAAAAAAGGGTTTTTTTTAAAGCCCAAATTTTTTTACCCAAAGGTTTTGGGGTTTTTTATTTTTTTTCCTTTTTTTCCTTAAAAATTTTTTTTTAAATTTTTAAACCGGTTTTTTCCCCCCGTTCAAAAAAAGGCCCTTGGGGAAAAAAAAGAGGCAAAAGGACAAATGCCCAGTTTTTTAAAAAATTTTTCCCCAGCCGGGTAAAATACTTTTTTTTTGGGGCCAAAAGCCTAATCCCTTTCCCCCTTTTTAAATTAAAACCCCCCCCCTTGGGGGCCCCCGTCCATGTCCCGGGGCCCCAACCCCCCCTGGTTTTTTCCCCCCTGGCAGGCCCCCAAAAAAACCCCCAAAGGAAAAACCCCCCCTAGCAAATGGGCCCCCCGGCCCCCGATGGAAAAACCCCGGAAAAAAAACCTTTCCCGTTTTTTTCGTGCCCCCTTTGGAGGAAAAAATTTTTTTGAAAAAGGGTTTGGGGGAAACCCTTTTCCCCCCGGGAAAAAAAAGTTTTTTTCCCCCCCGCAAAGGAAAATTTTTTACCCCCCCCTTTAAAAATTTTCCCCCCCCTGATTTAAAGGGCAAGCCCCCGGGGGTCCCTTTTGGGAAAAAATTTCAGAAAAACCCCCCGTGCAAAAAACCCCCGCATGCCCCCCCCGCCACACCATGGCAAAAACCACAAAAACCAAACCCCAAAACACACCCCAAAACCCCCCACACTGGGAAAAAACATAAAGGCATGGCCCAAAAACGCAAAGTTTTTTAAAAAACCCCAACACACACCCCAAACAGATACCCCCAAATTTCCCCTCCCGTGGTTTTCCTTTTTTTTTTTCACAAAACTGGGAAAAAGTAAAAAAAATTTTTTTGGGCCCCCAAAAATATTTTTTGGGAAATTTTTGGGCAAACAAATTTTTTCAAATTCCCGAGTCCCCCCCCCCCCCGGGGGGGAAACCCCTTCCCCCCCTTTTTTTTCCCCTTTTTTTTTTTTTCTTTTTTCTTTTTTTTCCCCCCCCTTTTCCCCCTTTTTTTTTTTTTTTTTTTGGGGAAAAAACAATTTTTTTTTTTTGTAATCTTTTTTTCCCGAAGGTTCCCCAAAAGGGGTTTTTTAAATTAAAATTTTTTAAAGATGCCCAGGGAAAAACAATTTTCCCCTTTGGGGGAAACACCCAGTCCCCATGGGGTTTAGCTTTTTTAAGGGGTGGGCCCCCCCGGTTTAAAACCAATTCCCCCCCCCCACCTAGTTTTTTTTTCGAAGGAAAAAAAAACAAATCATGGTTTTTTTTTTAAATTTTTTTGGCCTTTCTTGCCCCACTAAAAAAATTTTGGTTTTTGGGGGGGGAAAAAAATTCCCCCCAAACCCCGATTTTCCCGTTTTTTAAAAAAAAGGGTTTTAACCCTTTTTTTTCCCCCCCTTCCCTTTCCCGCAAATTTCCCCCCAAAAAGAAAGCGAATTTTTAAACCCAAAAAAGGGTTTTTTTTCCCCCCCCTAAAAGATTTGTTTTAAAGTTTTTTTTTTTAAAAATTTTTTTTTTTTTTAAGAAAATCCCACAAAACCCTAAAGGCCCGTTGGGGTGGGTTTAAACCATAAAAGGCCCCGGGGTTTATTTTAAAAAAATTTTCCTTTTTTTGTGGGTCCCCTTTAAATCCCTTAATTTTTTCCAAAACCTTTTTCCCAAAAAGAAGGGGGCCCCCCCTTTCCCGGAATTTTGGGGGTTTGGGGGGAAAAAATAAAAAATTTAAAACCCCCCAAAAAATTTAAACCCCAAAAGCCCCTTCCAAATGGCCTGGCCCCCGGGAAAAATTTTTCCCCAAAATTTTTTTTAAAGTTGGGGCCCTTTCCTTTTGGGAAAAAAAAAATAAACCCAGTTAAAAAATTTCCCGTGGGGGGGGGAAAACCCTTTTTTTCAAAAATTTTTTTAAAAATAAACCCCATGCCCCCAATTTTTTGATTGGCCCAAAAACCCGTAAAAAAAGGTTTTTTGGTTTTTTCAAAAAAATCCCCAAAAGAAAAAATTTTTGGGCCCAAAGTCAAAAAAGGGTTAAACAGCCCAAGGGAATTTGGGGAAAAAAAAGGGCCCCCCCGGTTTTTTTAGACCCCCCCCCCATCCTTTTAAACCCCAAAACCTTTTTTTTTTTTCTTTTTTTTCCCCTTAAAAAAAAATTCCCCCCCCCCAAACCAAAAATTGAAAAAAATTTTTTTTTTAAAGGAAAAAAGAAAAAAAGAAAAAAAGAAAAAAAATTGGGGGGTTGGGGGGGGTTTTTTTCTTTTCCCCGAAAAACCTTTTTGGTTTTTGGAAAAAAATCCCAGTTTAAAAAAATTTTTTTGGTTTTTTAAAAAAAGTGGGGGGCCCCCCCGGGAAAAGTGCCCCCTTGGGGTTTTCCCCCTGTTTAAAAGCAAAACCCGAAAAAGGAACCCCGTGGGGGGGCCTTTAAAGGGAAAAAACCCCCCCCCCCCCCCCCCCCCCAATCCCCTTTGGGGCCCCCCAAAAAAAGCAAACCCCCTGTTTAAAAAAGGGCCCCCCCCAAAAAAATTTTAGTGGGGGAAAAAAAACTTGGGCTGGTGGGGGGGTTTTCCCCCCGTTTCCCCCCTTTTCCCCAACCCGAAACCCCGGGAAAAAACCCCAAAATCCCAAATTTTTTTTTTGGGGAAAGGAAACCCCCAAACCCCGGGGGGGGAAAAAAATCCCCCCAAAGTTTTTTTTTTTTTTAAAAAAATTTGAAACCCCCAAAAAACCTCCCCAGGGCCCGGGGGAAAACCCCCCGCGATGCAAAAAAAACCCCTTTTTTTTAAAACGGCAAGGGTTTTGGGGTTTTAAAAGGAAAACAAATTTTTGTTCCCCTTTTTTACAAAAAATTTTCCCCCCAGAATTTTTTTTTTTTTTTTTAATAGGGAAAAGACCCTTAATGTATTTTAAATAAACCCCTTTTTTTATTTTTTTTAAAATAAAAAAAGACCCCCAAAAAGTTTTTTTTTTTCCCAAAAAAAAAGCCCCCCCTTCCCAAAAAAATTTTTTTTTTTTTTTTGGTTTTTAGGGGGGCCCCCCCCCAAGGGCCCAAACCCCTTTGGGTTTTTCCCCTGGGGTTTTTTAAAAAAAAAACCCGGGGGCCCAAAACACCCTGCGCAAAAAGAAACCCCCCCTTTTGGGGTTTTTCCCCCAAAAAAAAAATTTTTTTTTTTTTTTTTCCCCAAAAAAAATATTCCCATTTTTTTTAAAAGCCAAAAAAAAAAAAGAAAAAAATCCCCTTTTTTGTTGGGTTTTTTTTTTTTCCCTGTTTCCCCAAAACTCCCTGTCCCCCCCCCTTGGGTGCCCCAAAAAAAAAATTTTCCCGAGGAAAAGGGAGAAAAAAACCCGACTGAAAAAGAAATTTAAAACCAAAAAAAGAATTTTTAAACCCAAAAGGCCCCCTGGCCCCCTTTAAAAAATTTTTCCCAAATTTTCCCCTTTTCCCCCCGAAAATTTTTTTCCCCCCCTTTTTTTTTTTTAAAACCCCCGTAGGGAATAAATTTAAAGAAAAATGGGGATCCCTTTTTTCCCGGTTTTTTTTTTTTTGTTTTTTCCCTCAAACCCCCTTTTCCCGGGTTTTTTTCCCGCCCTGTTTTTTTTTTTTTTTTTTTTTTCCCGTTGGAAAAGGCCAAATAAAAACCCCCCCCGGATTTGGGGTTTTTCATTGGGGAAAAAAAAACACCAAACCCTTTTTTTTAAAACCCGTTTTGGGTTTTTCCATTTTTTTGGGCCCCTTTCCAAAAAAGGAAAAAATTTTTTTTTTTTTTCCCCCCAAAACCCCCTCAGTCCCCCCCCCCCCCCCCAAAAACAAGAAAAAAAAGTAACATGTTTTTAAAAAAGGGAACCCAGGAAAAAAGGGAAAAAAATTTAAATTAAATTTAAAATTTTTTTCCCAAAAAAAACCACATTCCCCCCCCCCTTTCCCCCCCCTTCCCCCCCCCCCTGTTTTCCCCAAAACCCCTCTTTCCCCCGTCCCCCCAACACCAAAACTGGGGTTTCCCTTCAAAGGGCCCCCCCCCCCCACCCAAAAACCTTCCCCTCCCCCCCCCCTTTTTCCAAATTTTTGTGGTTGGCCCGAAAACAAACCAAAACCAAACCCCTTTTCCCCCCATTTTACCAAAAAGGGAAAAAAAAATTTCCCTTTCCCTTTGGGGGGGTTTGTTTTTTTTTAAAGCCAAGGGGGCCCCCGAAAAAAAATAAAAAAAACATCTTTTTTTTTGGGGGGGAAGTGGGGGTTTGGGCCCTTTTTTTTTTTTCCCTTTTTTTTTTTTTTTTTTGGCCCGGGAAAATTTCCCCCCAAAAAAAAAAGAATGGCCCGGGGAAAAAATCCCCGGTTTTTGTTTTTTTTGCTAGTTTCCCCCAAAAAAACCTGGAATTAACCCCAAAAGGGGTTTTTCCCGCACAAAAAACAAAAAAAAAAACCATTTTTTGGTTTCCCGAAAAATTCCAACAGAAATTTTTTACAAAAAACCCCAAATTTTTTTGGAAAAAACCCCCTCCCTGTAAGAAAATTTATCAAATCCCCCTTGTTTTTTTTTTCTCCTCCCCTTTTCCTTTAAAAAAGCCCCAAAATGGGGGTAAAAAAATTTTTTTTTTTTTTTAGTTAAAATGTAAAATGTCCCCGGGGAAAAAATTGGCCCTGGTTTTTTTTTTTTTTCCTGGCAGAAATTTTGTTTTTTTTAGGTACCCCTGTGGTCCCCCCCCCCCCTTTTCAAACATATTTTCTTGTTTTTTTTTTGTTTCCCCCGGGGCCCCCCTTTTTTTTTTAATTTTTTTGGGGGGAAAATCCCCCCGTGGGGCCCTTTCCCCTGTTTCAATTTTTTCCACAAAGTTTTTTTCCCCCTTTTTTCCCCCCCCTTTTTTTTAAAAGGGGGGGTTTTTTTGGGGGTTTTTTTGTTGGGGGGGGGGGTGGGGTTTAAAATTTGGACCCTGCCCCTGTGTAAAAGTTGGGGGGGGTGGGGTTGGGGCCCTTTTGGTTTTGGGGTTTTTTTACTTTCCTTGCAAAGGAGTTTGTTTTGGGGGGGGAACAGAAACAAAAATTTTCCCCCCCTGTAAAAACCCCAAAAAACAAAAAAAAGCAAGACCCCCGGGGCCTTTGCCCCCCAAAAACCCAAAAAGATTCCCCGAGCAATTGTTTTCCCCCCTGGGTTTTTTTTTTCCCCCCTTAAAGTGGGTCCCCCCTCCCCCCCCATCCCCCCCCCCATTTTGGGCCCAAAGCCCCCCCCCCTAAACTTTTCCCCGGCCCCCGGGGCCCCTTTCCCCCCTTTTGGAAAAAAATTTAAAAAAGGGCCCGTTCCCCCTTTTGGAACCCGAAAACAATACGTGACAGGGAATTTTTTAAAAATTTTTAAGGCCGGTTTTTTCATTTAAAAATTTTAAGGGAAAAAAAAAAAAACCAAATTTTTCCCCAAAAAAATCCCCCGAAAAACTGAAAACAAAAAAACCCTTTTTCTCCAAAAAAAAATCGCCAGTTGGGTTTTTTGAAAAATTTTGCCGGGCCCCCCCCTTTTTCCCAAAAGGGGGGGAAAATTCCCCCCCATTTTTCCCCCCGGGCCCCCGAAAACAAACCCCTCCCTTTCCCTTCCCCCAGGTTTTTTTTTTTTTTTTTTTTTTTTTTTTTTTTGTTTTTTTTTCTCAAACAATTTTTTTCCCTCCCGTTTCAGCAATGCCAGAAATTTCTGGGGTTTTTCCCTTTTTTCAGGGCCCCCCTTTTTTTGTGGGGGAAAATTCAGACATTTTTTTTTTGTTTCCCCTTTTTTTTTTTTTTTTTTTTTGGGAAAAAGAAAAATTGGTTTCCCCGATAAAATTTTTCCCTTTGGGTAAAAATTTTTTTTTAAATTGGGGGCCCCCCCCCTATAGTTTTTTTTAATTCCCGAAATTTTAAAAAAGTCCTTTAAAAATTAAAAAAACCCCCAAACCCCTTTTTTGGGGGTTTTTGGGGGAAAATTTTTTTTAAAAAACCAAACCCATTAAGGATTTTTTAAAAACCCCCCTTTTTTTTCCCCCGGGAAATTGGGAGAGGTTTTTGGGGTTTTTAAAGTTTTTTGGGGGGTGCCAATTTTTTTTTTTTTTTTTGGGGAAATGAAAAGGGGTTTTTAAAAAACCCTCCCAAAAAAAAGACCCGAGGGAAAAAAGGTTTTTTTGGCCCAAATAGGGGGTTGAAAAATTTTTTAAAATTTTTAAAACAACCCCAAAAAGAAAAAACTTGCCCAAAAAACCCGAATGTGGGAAAAAAAAAAATTGGGGCCCCCCAAAAAATAAAAAAAAAAAAAAAAAAAAAATGTTAAAAAATATTAAAGGGAAAGGAAAAAATTTCCAAAAAAAAGCCCTTTTTTTTTTTTTAAACCCCGCTAAATTTTTTAAAAAGGGGAAGGGAATTTTTGTTTTTGTCCCCCCCCGGGGGCAAATCCCCCCAAAAAACTCCCAAAAAAATAAAACCTTTTTTTTTTTTTTAAAAAAAAATGGTTTTCAGACCCCGAAAAATTTTATTTTTCCCAAAAAAAATCCTTCCCAAAAAATTTTTCCCCCCCCCATTGTTTAAATGGTTTGACCAAATTTCCAAATTTTTTTCACCCAAATTTTTTTTTTGGTTTTTTTTTTTTTTTTATCCCATAGGGTTTTTTTTTAAATTTTTTTTTTTTTGGTTCCCCCCCCCCCCTTTTAAAGGGCCCCCCCCTCCAATTTCCTTTTGGTGAACCCCAGAAAAAAAAAACCCAAAAAAATATTACCACCCCCTGTTTGGGGGGCCCCCAAGGGTTTTTTGCGTTCCCCCGGACCTTTTTTTGGGCCCCGGGGGGTCCGTTGGGGGGTTCCCAAATTTCCCCAAAACCCAAAGGTTTTCCCCCGGTTTTGGGGTTTTTTTTTTTTTTTTTTTTTTCTGGGCCCCCACCCCCGGCCCCTTTTTCCCCCTTTAAACCCGGTTTTTTTTTTTAAAAAATTTTTTTTGCCGCGGAAACCCCCAGTTGGGAAAAAAACGGGAACCCCCCCCCCAAATCCCCAAATTTTTCCCCTCCCCCTTAAAAAAGGGTTTCGGTTTTTTTTCCCGAAGGGGTGGGGTTTTTTTTTTTCCCCCCAAATTTTCATGAACCCCAAAAACCCGGGGGAAAGGGGGCCCCCGGTTTTTCCCTTTTCCCCGGGGGTGGTTTTTTAACCCCCCGGGGGAAAATTTTTATTATGGGAAAAAAGGAAAACGTAAAAAGTTTTAAAAAAGGGCCCTTTTCCCCCAGAAAATTTCCCCCGACCCCAAAAAAAAAAAAAAAATTTCCCTAACCAAAACCAAAACTTTAAAACATCCCCCAAAATTCCCCAATTGGGTCCAAACAAAATTTTTTTAAAAAAAAAAAATTTCCCCCCAAGTTTTTTTTTTTGGGGCCCTTCAGGGCCCCCGCCTTCCCCCCCCCAAGGGGGGAACCCCCCCAAATTTTTTTTTGATGGGCCCCTTTCCCCCCCAAAGGTTTTTTTGTTGGGGGGGCCCTTTTGGGGTTTTTTTTGGGTTTCCCTTTTGGGGGTTCCCCCCGGAAAAAACGGCCCAAATTCCCCCAAAGGGGGGGCCCCGGGCCCCCCCTTTTTACCCCGACCCTTTGGGGGGGGCCCCTCCCCGGGGGGGAGAAGCTTTTACTTTAAACCCCGGGGGGCCCCCCCACTAAACCCAAAAAAAAATTGGCCCTCCAGTTAAAGGGGGGTTTAAAATAGGGGGGGTTGGGCCCCCCCCCCCCCGCCCCTAGTTTGATCAAAAAACAGGCGCCCCCCTGGAAAAAACCAAAAACCCAATTTAAACCCCGGCCCCCGCAAAATGCCCGTTGGGGGGGGCCCCCCCCCCCCCTCCCCGGGGGGGGGGTTTTTTTGCCCCCTTCCCTTTCGGAAATTTTTTGGGAAAACTTTGGGGGCCCTTTCCCTTTTCCCCGTGGGGTTTTCTGGGTTTTCCCCGGGGGCCCTTTAAAGGGGGGGCCCGGGGAAAACCCCGGCCTTTTTTGGGGTTGTGGACCCGGGGGGGGTCCCCCAATTTAGGGGGCGTTTGGGGTTTTTTTCAAATTTCCTCTGGGGTGGGGCCCCCAGGAAAGGGTGGGGGGGAACCCAAAAAAAAAAAAAAAAAAAAAAAAAAAAAAAAAAAGACTAAAAATAATTTTTTGATCCCCCGGGAAAAAGAAGTTTTTTAAAAATTTTTGTAATTTTCCTTTGTGGGTTTTTTTGTGGGGGGGTTTGGGGGTTGGTTGGGGTTGGGTGTGGGTGGGGTTGGTGGGGGTGTTGGGGTGGGGGGTTGGGTTTCGTTTTTTTTGGGGGGGGGGGTGGGTTTGGGGGGTTTCTGTGGTTTCCCCCCCCCCCTTGGGGGGTAAAATGGGTTTTGTTGGGGGGTGGGAAAAGACCCTTGGGGAAATTGGGAAAAACCCAAAATAAAAACTGGGTTGGGGTTTCCAAAAAAATTTGGAAAATTTTTTTTTTTTTTTTTTTTTTTTCCCCCATTTTTTTTTTTTTTTTTAAATTTTTTATCATTTTAAACCCTCCCCAAAACCCAAAACCCCAAAAAAAAAATTTTAAACAAAGGGGAAAGGGGTTTTTTCGTCCTTTGAGTAATCCCCAAAGGGGGGTAAAAATTTTAGTAGAAAAAATAAAAATTTTTTTTCCCCCAAAAAAAATTTTTTTTCAAACCCTTTGAAAATTTTTCCCTTTAAATTTTTCCACAAAACTGTTTTTTTCCCCCCGGGGCCCCTTTTTGAAATTCCCCCTTTTTTCCCTCCCAAAACCCCGAATTCCTGAAACCACCCAATTAAACCCCCAAAAGGGGCCCCCCTTTACTGGCCCCCCGGGAAACGTAAAAAATCAGAAGGGCCCTTTTTGGGGGCCCCCATAAACCCCCCCAAAAAATTGGGGGGGGGGATTTTTTTTTTGTGGGCAAATGGTTTTTCCCCCCCTGGTTTTTTTTTCCAGGGGAAATGGTTTAAAACAAAAACCCCCATCCCCCTTGGGCCCCCCGCCCAAAATTTAAAAAATTTAAAATGATTTTCCCCGACTTTCAAAAAGCCTTTTTTTTTATAGTTTTTTCCCCTTTTTTAAATTGGAAATTTAAAATTTAAAAATTGCAAAACAAAATTTTCCAAATTTTTTCCCCCCCTTTTAAAATTTAACTTTGACAAAAAACTGCAAACCCCCCCTCTGCCCCAGAAACCCCTGTGGGGGTTTTTTTAATTATATTTTTTTCCTTTAAACCCTTTTTCCCCCAAAAAAGGGGCGACCCCCCTTTGGGAAAAAAGAAAAACCATCCTAAAAATTAAAAAAAAAACTTTCCCCCCGTGGCCCCTTTAAAAAAGGGAAAAAACCACCCTTTTTTTTTAAACCCCTCCCTTCCCAACCCCAACAAACCCCGAAAAAATTTTCTTTAAAAATGCCCCCTTTCCCCCTTTTAAAATTTAAAATTTTTTAAAAAGGGGTTTTTGTCCTGTTTAAACATTTTGGCCTTTTTTAAATTTTAACCCCAAAGGGCCCCCGTGAAAAAATGAATTCCCCCCAGTTCCCCCCCCGTTCCGGGTCCCCCTTTTTGGGGTGGGCCAAATTTTTTGCAAAATGCCCCCCTTTTCCCCCCAAGGGGGAAAAACCTTTGGGAGAAAAATTTTTTGAAATTTTTTGGAAAAACCCGATTTTAATTTAATTCTTTTTGAAAATTAAAATTTTGGGGCCCCCCCCCCCCCCCCCCTTCCTTTCCTGTTAAATTTTTTTTTTTCCCTTTTTTTTTGTTTTAAAACAGAGGGGGCCCCCTTTAAAATTTGAGAAAATTTTTTTTTTTTTATAAACCCAAAAAGGAAAAAAAGGGTTTTTTTCAAAACCCGGGAAAAAAAAAGTGGGGGAAAAATTTTTTTCCAAAATTTTTTTTTTCAGCAAACAAAAAGGAAAAATTTTTGGAACCCCCAAACCCAAAAAGGGTTTTTTCCCCCCCCCAAAAGGTTTTTTTAAATTTTTTTTTTTTGGGTTTTCCTTTTTTTCTTTTGCCCAAAGATAAAACCCCGAAAAACCCGGAAACCCTGTTTTTTTGCCAATTCCCTTTTTTAAAACCCCCGGATTTTTTTCCAAAGGTTTTTTTTTTCCCCGAAATCCCCCCAAAAAATTTTTTCCCCAAAAGGTTTCCCCCCCCCAAAAATTGGGCTTTAAAAAATTTTTCCCCCCCCAAAAGAAATGGAAAAAATTTGGGGGGGGGGGGTTTTTTTTTTTTTCCCCCCAAAAAAAGTTTTTAGGTTCCCCAAGGGGTCCAAAGAAACCCAAAAAAATTTTTCCCCCCCCAAAAATGGGAAATTAAAGTTTTTTTTTAAACCCCCAAAGGGGGAAATGAAAAATTTGGGGGGGGGAATTTTCCCCGAAATTTAAAAAAGAAATCCTTTGGAATCCAAAGAGCCTTTTAAAAATTTTCCCGGAACAAAAGGGACCTTTTTGGTTTTTCCCCAGTGGGAAAAATGAAAAAATTTGGGGGTGGGAAATTTGGGGCCAAAAATAATTAAAAAAAGAAACCCCCAGAAAAAATTGGGGGCTTTTAAAATCCCCCCCCTTCCCCTTTTAAAAAAAACCCCCTTTTAAAAACCCCCCCGGGAAAAGAAAACCCCCGACCCCCGGTTTTAAAACCCCTTTTCCCCCCTGGGTTTTTTATGCCCCCCCCCTTGGGGTTTTAAAAACCCTTTTTGGGGGAAAAAAGTGGGGCCCCCCAACTTCCCCGACCCTCAAAAATTTTTTGGGCCCCTTAATTTTGGGAAAACCCCCCGGTTTTGGGAAAAAAGTAAATTTAACCATTTAAAAAAAGCCCAAGGGCCCTTTTTTCCCCCCCCCAAAATTTTAAAAACGTTTTCCCTTTTTTGGAAACCCTTTTTGGGAAAGTAATCCCCCCCCCCGCTGGGGGGAAACCCCCTTTTCCCCCGTTTTTTTTCGGGTCCCCAAATTTTAAAACATGTTTAAAAACCCGGGTTTTTTTTTTTTTTCCCCTTTTTGAAAACCCGCAAGATTTTTTCCCCCCATTTTTTTCAATGTTTTTTTTTTTTTTTTTGAAACAAAGGGAAAACATAAAAAACCTTTAAAACCCCGGCCAAAAAAATTAAAACCCCCACAAATTTCATTTTCCCCTTAAAAAGGAAACATGTTAAAAAAAAGTAACTTTAGAAAATGCCGATTTTTTCCCCCCCCCAAATGGGGGAAAAAATTTTATTGGAAAACCAAAGGTGAAAAAAGTTAAAAAACCCCTTTTAAAAACCCCCAAAATTATTCCCCCAAAAAAATGTTTAAAAAATTTTCCCCCCAATTTTTAAAAAAAAATGGGAAAAACAATTGAAAAAAATGTGGGAAAAAAGTAAAACTTTTAGACTGCCCCAAAAAAAAATTCCCCCCCATGTACATGCCCCCCCCCCCCCATTGAAAAAAAATTTTGGAAAAAAGAAAAAACCCCCCGACTTGGGAAAAAAAATTTTCCCCCAAAAAACAAATTCCCCCCCTTTTTTTGGAAAAAAATGGGGAAAAAAGTAGGGTCCCCGAAATGCCCGGGAAAAACCCCCCCCCATGTTTAAAAATGTTCCCCCTTAAAATTTAAACAAGTGGAAAAAAGTAAGCCCCCAAAAAACTGCAAAAAATTTTCCAAAGTTTTTAAAATGTTTCCCCCAATTTTAAAAAAATTTTTAAAAAAAAAAAAAAAAAAGTTTTTTTGGGGCCCCGGCAAGGGTAAATTCCCCCCCCAAATTTCATGGTTCCCCTTTTTGAAAAAAAATGTTTAAAAAGTTTCCCCCCAAAAACCCCGGGGAAAAAATTAAATTTCCCCTGTTAACCCTGTTTTCCCCTTTTTTTTAAAAACCCTTTTTTTAACCCAAAAACCCCCAAACTGGGGGAGAAAAATTTCCCCCCCCCCCAAAATTTTCATGTTTTTTTAAAATTTTAAACATTGGGGGGGCAGTAAAAAACCTCCCAACCCCCGGCCCCACCTCCCCCCAAAAAGAACAATTTTCCCCCTTTTTAATTGGGAAACCCCCGGGGGAAAAAAAAGCTTTAAAAAAAGCCCCGAAACCCCCCTTCCCCCCCTTTGGAATTTTTTTTCAAAAGGGGCCCCCCCCCTTGGTTTTAAAACCCTTCCCGGAAAAAAAAAGTAAAATTTTTTAGTAACCCGTTGGGGGCCTTTTTTTCCCCCCCTTTTAAAATGTTCCCCTTTTGGGGGGAAAAACCAATTTTGGGGGAGTAAAGGGCCCCAGACAACATTCCCCCCCCCAACCCAAAGGGCCCCCTTTTGGGGGGGTTTTAATAAAAAGGTTTTTGGAAAAAAGGTTTTTTTCCCCAATTTGGGAACCCTTAAAAAAAATTTTTTTTAGACAACCGATTTTCAAAACATTTTTTTAATGTTTTTTTTTTTTACCTAACCCCCTTTTTTTAAAATATTTTATAAAGAACCCCAAAAAGCCCCCCCAAACAAAAGTTTTTAAAATTTTTTTTTTAACTTTCCCCAAACAGTTTAAACCCTTAGTTTTTCCAAAAACGACAACCCAAAAGCCCCCCCCCCCAAAGTTTTTTTTATGTTTTTTTTTTAAACTTTTCCCCCCTTTTAACCAATTTAAACCCCTTTTGTATAATTAAAACCCCCCTTATACTTTTTTTTTTTTGGGGGTGTTTAAAAAACCCTTTTTAGTAAGGGCCCACAGGGCCCCCACCCATTAAAACTTGGTTTCTTCCCAAAAAAAAAATTGGGAAAAAAATTTTTTAAACCCCCTTTTTTTTTAAGAATAGTTTTTTTTTTTTTAAAAAAACTGTAAAAAACCAAACCAAAGCCGTAAAAAAACAAATTGAAAAAAATTTAAAAAAGGGTTTTTTGGGGGCCCCGGGGAAAAAGGGGGGAAAAGGTTTTTTTTAGAAAAAAGGAAAAAAAAGAGGGATGGGCAGATTTAAAGGTTTTGGGGGGTCCTGGAAACCCCCAAAAAGCTTTAGAAAAAATTTTTAAAACCCCCGAAAAACCGGGGTTTTTTACCAACCCCCCTTCTTTTTTTGGGTTTTTTCCCCCCTTTTTTTCGACGTAAAAACCTTTTGGGTCCCCCAAAAATTTAAAAAGAGAATTTTTCCCCTTCCATTTAACCCCTTACCAGCCTTTCAAAAATTTTTCCCCGAAGAAAAAGAATGCCCTTTTTAATTTTCCCTGAAAAAAAACCAAATCCCCCCATGGGGAAAAAAAAATTTGTTTGGGTTTTGTAAAGTTTTGGGTGGGGGTTGGGGGTGTGGGGGTTTGGGGGGGTTTGGGGGGGGGGTGTGTGCCCTTGGGGGGGGCCCCCCCGTGGGGGGGTGGGTGGGGGTGGGTTTGGATGGGGGTGTTGGGGTTTTTTTGGGTTTTTGCCCCCAAATTTGGGGGTGGGTGGGTGTTGGGGGGGGGGTGTTTTGGGGGTGGGGGTTGTGGGGATTTTCATTTTACCCGGGGTTTTTTTTACAAACCCCTTAAAAACCCTTTTTGAGGCCCCCTTTTTTTAAAAAAGAAAAACCAAAATTTTTAAAAAAATTTTCCCCCAGTAATTTTTTAAAAACTGGGAAAAAAAAGAGGGCCCCGTGAAAATTGGCCCCCTTTTTGCCCCCCTTTTAAATTTTTTCCTTTTTTCCAAAGTTTGCCTTTTTGGTTTTTTTTTTTGAAAAAGGGAAAAAAAAAAACAAACCCTTTTTGGGTTGGGGAAATTTCCCCCAAAATTTTTCCCAAACCCCTTTGGAAATTTTTTTGGGAATAATTGGGGGGCCCCTAAAAAGGTTTTTTGAATTTTTCCCGCTGTCCCCCCCCCCCTGGCCTTTTTAAAACCCGGGGTTTGTCAAGTTTAAAAGCTTTTGGAAAAAATAAAAAAAAAAAAAAATCAAATTTGCCAAAAACCCTTCCCCATTTTTGCCGCTGGTGATTTTTGGGGTTTTTTTTACCCCCCAAAAGGGGGGAAAAACCCCCCCAAGGGTCCCCTTTTTTTCCAAAATTTTAATTTCCCCTTTAAAAGTTTTTTCCCTAATAAATTTTGGGGAATACTCGCCCTTTTCCCCTGGAAAAAAGGCTTTGGGGTTGGTTCCCCCCCCCCCCCCCCTTTAAAAATTTCCAATTAAAAAAACCCAATCTTTGGGGGCCCGCCCCAAATTTTTATGTTTTTCCCTAACCCCAAAGAAAAAAATGGAACCCAAAAAAATTTCCCAAACCCCTTTTTTTTTTAACCATTTTTTTTTAAAAAAATTTTAAAAAAAATTTTTTGGGGCCCAAAATTTTTTCCCCTTTGTTGGGAAAAATTTTGGGCCCCCCCCTTTTCCCCCCAAAACCCTTTTTCCGTGGCCCAAATTTAAGAAAAATAATTTTTCCCCAAAAAAAATTTATAGAAAAGGAAAAAAAACCAAAGCCCCCCAAAAATTTTTTTCCCTTTCCCCAAAAGGTTTTCCAAATTCCGGGGTAAAACCCAAAGGAAAATTAATTTTTTTTTTTTTTTTTTCCCTGCCAAATGGGGCCCCGGGTTTAAAAAATGGTGGGGTTTCCCCCCCCCGAAAACATTTCCTTTTTAAAAGTCCCCCCCCCCCTTTCCCCCTTTTAAAAGACCCCAAAGTTTCCTGGGGTTTTCTAAATAAAACCCCAAATTCCTTTTTTTTTTTTTTTTTTTTCCCCAAAAAGCCCTTTTTTTTTTTTTTGAAAGTTTTTTTTTTTTTTTTGGGGGTAAAATTTTTTTTTCCCTTTTTTTTTTTTTTCCCCAAAAAAAAAAAAAGGGGGAAAACCCCAAATTTGGGGGGCCCAAAATAAAAAAAAAAATTTAGCCCCGTTAAAAAAATAACCCCTCACCCCCCTTTTTTAAAACCCGTAAAAAGGTTTTTAAAAATTTTGGGGGGGCCCCCAGTATCCCTAGGCCCCAAAAAAAAAAGTTTTTTTTTAATTTTTCCTTCCCTTTTAAAATTGGGCCCCCCCATGGTTTTTTTGGGGGTTTCCCCCCCCCCCCCCCCCGTTTTTTTTTGTTTTTTTTTTTAAAAATTTTTTTAATGGGAGCTTTAAATGTTTTTTGGGTCCCTTCCCCCCCAAAAATTTTTCCCCAAAGTTGGGGTTTTTTTGATACCCCTTTTTTTGGGGTTTTTGGGTTTGGGGGAAAAAAAATTTTTTTTCTAAGGGTTTTTTCCTTTTTGGGTGAAAAACAAACCCAAAAAGGGGAAAAAAAAGAAAAAAAAAAATTAACCCCAAAAACCCCCCCAAATGCAAAATTGGGTTTTCCCTCCCAGGGAACCCCCAAATTTTTTGGGTTTTTTTTTTTTTTTTTATAGAGCTTTTTTTATTGGGGTTTTTTTTTTTTTTTTTTTTCCCCTAAAACCCCCAAAAATTTTAAACTTTCAAGGGAAAAAAGGGAAAGGGGGTTTTTTCCCCCCCTTTTTTTTTTTTTTTCAAAAAAAAACAAAGGGGGAAAAAAAAAAAAAAAAAAAAAAAATTATTTTTTTCCCCGAAAAAAGGAAAAAAAGGAATTTTTCCTTTAAAAAAAAAAAAAAGGGAATTCCTTTAAAAAAGCCAGGAAAAAAAAACCCCGGAAATGGGTGTCCTGGTTAAAAAAGTCCCCCCCTTAAGAAAACCCAAAAGTTAAAAAACACAAACCCCCCGCCCCCGGGGAGGGGAAAAACTGAAAAAAACAGCAAAACCCACAAACCCCCAAAACCAAAACCACAACCCCACAACACCCAAACCACACCAACCCCCAAAACCCCACACACCCAAACCCCCCCATTTTTCAAAAAATTTCCCCCCCCGTTTTTTTGCTTTTTTTTCCCCCCTTTTTTTTTTTTTCCCCCCTTTCCCTGAAACCCCGGCCCAAAAAAGTTTTTTTTTGAAACCTTTTAAATTTCTTACCAAAAATTTGGGGTTAAATTCCCAAAAAAAACAAATTTTAAACAAAAAATGGGAAAAATTTAAAGATTTAAACCAAAATAAAACTTAAAAGAAATTTAAACCCAAAAAAATTTAAAATTTAAAAGAATTTTTAAACAAACCCCAACCCCCCACAAACTCTTTTTTTCTGTTGGGGGTTTTAAACCCAAAAAAATTTGCCAAAAACACATTTTTTTTTTTTGACAAAGGGCCCATTAAAAAACCCCCCTCCCCCAAAACTTTAAAAAAAACCCCCCGAAAAATGGGGCCCCCGGGTTCCAAAAAAAATTTTTAATTTTTTTTAAAAAAAATTATAAACCCCTTTTTTTTTTTTTTTCCCTTTTTTTTTTTAACATTTAAAAAAAATGGCCCCTTTTTTAAAAAATTTAAAACCCCCGGGGGCCCCCAAAAAATTTTTCCCCCTTGAACAAATTAAAATTTTTTTTTTTTTGAAAAAAAATGGTTTGGGGGGCCTTTAAAGAAATTTTCCCAAAATTTTTTTTCATGAATCCCGTGGCCCCCAGAAAAAACCCCAAAATCCCCCCAAAAACTCCATGCCCAAAAAAACTACAAAAACCACAACACACAAAACCAAACACACCCCAACAAACCACACACAAAAACAAACAAAACACAACAAACAAAATTGGCCCCCTTTTCAAAGTTTTTAAAAAATATGAAAAAAAAAGTGGCCCCCTTTTTGGGTTTTTTTGTCCCTTGGCCCCAAAAAATTCCCCGGGTGGAATTTTTTTGGGGGTTAAAAAATTTCTTTTGGTTTAAATTCCCTTTTTTCCAAAATTTTTAGATTAAAAAAGAAAAATGGCAAAAAAAATTTTCCCCTTTTTTTGGTTTTTTTTTTTTCAAAAACCAAAGTAAAAAAAACAGTTTTTTTTTTAAGTTTTTTTCCCCCTTTTTTAAAAGGGAAAAGGGGGCCCGGCCCCGGAAAATTTGGTTTAAAAATAATTTTCCCCCCTTTCCCCTGCAGAACGGCCCCGTTCCCCGGGGCCCTTGGGAAAGGTTTGGGGGGGAAACAATTTTTTAAAAAGCCCCCCCCCCCCCCGGGTTTTTTTTTTAAAAGTCCAAAAAGGGCCCTGAAGAAAAGGCCAAAAATTTTTTATTTTCAAAAAAAATTTATTTCCCCTTTTTTTTTTTTTTTTATTGTTTTTTGTTTTTTTTTTTTTTTCATTTTTAAATTTAAAAAAAAGCCTTTTTTCTTTTGGGGGCCATGGGTTTTTTTTTTTTAGTGGGGGTTTTTTTTTTTTGTTTTTTTTTTGGGGGGGTTTCCAGTTCCCCGCAATGGGGGGGGAAGTCCCCCCGGGTTTTTTTGTCCCCCCCCCTAACTGGCCAAAAGGGTTTTGGGGGCCCCCCCCCCCCCCCCGTAAAAACCAAAGGGGGTTTTTCCCCCCCCCCGGTCCCCCCTTTTTTCCCCAGTTTTTTTTAAATTTTTGGAAAACCCCCCGTTTTTTTTTTTTTGGGGGTTTTCCCCGTGGGAATTCCCGAAAACCCCTTTAAAAAAAAAAAAAAAAAATTTTTTTTTGCCAAACCCAAAAAATGGGTGGGGTTCCCGGGCCCAAAGCAAAGTTTTTTTAAATTTTAAAATGAAAACTGAAAAAAAAAAATTCCCCCCCCCCCCAAATTTTTTCCCGAAAATTTTTTTTAAAAAATGTTCCCCCCCCCCCTTTTTTTTTGTTGGGGTTTTTTTTTTTTCCCCAAAAAACCAAGTTAAAAGAAAGGGAAAAAGGGTTTTTTCCCAAATCCCCCCCTGGGGTTTTTTGGGGTTTTTTTTTTTGGGGGGGGGGGGGGGGGGGGGGGGGGGGGGGGGGGGGGGGGGGGGGGGGGGGGGGGGGGGGGGGGGAAAGGGGGGGGGGGGGAAAAAAAATGGGGGGTGGGGTTTGGGCCCCCAAAAACAAAGGGTTTTTTCCCCGAGGGCCAAAAAAACCCGTGAGTCCCCCCCCGGT
>JAMYXO010000210.1:0-25000 GCA_033310375.1 Conus canariensis
TCTATTGCGATAAAAACCCCAAACAGCATAACTCTTTTTGTCATGATGAACAGCGGGCTTTCCCCAGTCGTTCACAACCTTAATTTTTCCCAAACTATCGGGGGAAATTTGGGTTTTTTAAAAAAGTACCAAAAACACAACTGCTTTCCCCCCTCGCCTGCTGTCGACAACCGGGAAAAATACCTGGAAACGGCCAAAAAATTTTCTAACTTTTCAGTTTATTATCAGGACAGGAAGCATAAAACAACATCGAGGGGAAAGTCTAATTTCGTAAGGACAATTACGCACAACTCCAACAATGCCCAAAGGAACGAAAAGGCACGTTCCAACAGGTGGGCATCGTCTCTTCGTAACCCAAAACTTGTGGGGAAAAGACGTGGGTACATGCACAAATGAGAGCTTACACTTACGGGAAGTATTTTTTTGATTCGACAGTTTTTTTCACAAACTTTGGGAAACAAAAATAGCCGGGGTTTTTGCGAAAGATAAAAATGCCCCAAAAATTTTTTATCAAGAACCATTTGGGGAAAATAGGGGTTTTTTTTTTTGGTCCAAGTATAAAGTACATTCATTTTTACTTCACGACTATACATAAAAGATATAGGTTTCCGGGGCACGACATGTTAAGATCAACACAAATAATCCATTCATCAAAAAAAGAGGTCAAGGGAAGAAAAACTCCCAACCCCAATCAGTTAACTGGGGGGAAAGGGAAAAAAAGACCCAAAATCATCGTGGAAAAAATACCATTTATTTTTTAAAAAAAGGGGCTTTTCTCCAACCATTAAAGAATAAATACATTTATTTTTACTTCACGACATAAAATAATAATATGAAGGTTCTACTTTCCCTTTAAAATTACACAGCTAATCCAAACGATCAAAAAGGAGGTAAGGGGAAGGGTAACCCCAACAAACTTTTCTTTTCCCTTGGGGTCACCACAAGATCCCATTTGACATCCGCACAAAACCTTCACTTCGTTTATTTGTCTTTTGTTCCTGTTTTTTTTCCTCCCTGAAACACATTGCTCCCGGGGCCCGGGGTTTGGGCAAAGGGCCGTCCGGTAAATGTGTTTTGTTGGGAGAGCTATCAATGAGCAGCGTGGGAAAAATCACAAAAAATGACCTAACAACAGCAAAAAACAACCCCACAGGGGGCATCACACCCCACCAAAACAAAATACAGCTTCAACAACTAAATCTTCCTCTTTTTTGAAAACCCCCCCCCGGCCCCCTCTTCACATTTAATCCCCATACCTTTCCCTCTAAATAAAATACAATAGATTTATTTTCACTCCATTTTCGTCCTTTCGTACCACAGACAAATCGATGTTGAAGAAACAATTACAAAACCTTAAAAGGAAAAAAGGGGGTAATTCCTAAAGAAAGCAAAAGGCAAAAATTTTTTGGCGGGGGTTGATCAGGAAATCTTCATTGGGAACGCTTTTTGGGGGATTGATTCAACCTTTCTTTCCAAACAATTAAAAACAAAAAAAGGGACTATCCCCCCAACAACGAAACAAACAAATGACATGACAAAACGCGAAAAAGGGAGAAACCTTTCCAATCACAGAAAAAAGGATGATTGCTCGTCTTCGTGTTAAAGGGGCCCCAAAAGGTTTTCATGTTGCCCTGATAACAAACACAAATCTGTAAAAGGCGTCGTTTTTTGCTTGCCCTTGTTTGTCCGGGCGATCATTTTTTTTGGAACTAGGTTTCTATTCCGCCTGCATCCCTCCCCCGACCCCTTTCCCTCCCTGCCCGCCCCTGCATGATGTATGACAGTAGTGACGTCAGTGTAGCACAACGCCTGTGCTGGCTCCTGATCCCCCTTTACAGTTTTTAGGGGGAAAGGCATTGGGGGGACACCGTGAGTACAAACCCTCGTACACAGATTTTCTCTGATATTATTTACTCCCAAACAGTGGTCCAGTACAAGTTATTTGGGGGAAAGGGGACGCATCCACATCTGGGGGGGAATGCCCCTGCCCCCCCAACTATAAATACCTCATCACTACCCTGGTTTTTCTCTGTTCTAAAAATTTAAGTACGTTTGGGCCCCAATTCCATTTTAAACACCACAAACCTACGTTTTTTTTCAATGGTGTACCCTGGGGACTGAAACAACGCGTTTTTCGTGTCCCTTTTTTATTTAAAGGGTTTCCATCCCGTGTTTGGGGGGTGTTTGTTTGGGGTTGTGTTGGTGTGTTTTGGGGATTCAAATCAAACGCAAAAAAACCAAAATTCAACAAAGGGAAATTTTAACTCTTTTGATTTAAACTTCTAATTCATTCCTTGGGATACAAAAATTTTTTGGAATTCGTTTCTCCCTTTCACGAATTTACTACAAAACAAAAAGAAAACTTTTTTATTCAAACAAATGCTGACCATTTTCAGACAAGGGGAAATAATTATTTGGGAAACAGATCAACTTTTCCTTCCCTTGGGTGTCGAAACTAATATTTCTCCGTTTTAAATGACTTCAAGGGTTCATTTTGCGCCCTTTAAAAAAGAAACACTGTTGCTTGTTCTTTGTTTCAAATTGTCCCCCAAAATTTGGGGAAAATTCCCGGGAAAAAGCCAAAAATCTCAAACCGGGCGTTTTTTTTTTTCTTTTGTTCCCTATCTTTTTTTTTTTGTCCAACTACGGAACAGTCTTTCTCTTTTTTTTCATTTCCGCCTGCAGTCATCTCACTACAATTTTTTTTTCTTTTTTTGCGCCTTTGTCACAAAATTGCACAAACCTCAGGTTCATTTTAAACCACACTAAAAAAGGGGGGAAATATGGCCCAGCGACAATCCACAATTGATTTATCTAACGGGAATGCTATCTTCAGCATTCATTAAAACTAAAACATTTTTTTATCGAAAAAAAACTAACTTTCAGACGGGGAATATTTTTTTTTTTTTCATTTATAACTCAAATTCCTTTTTTATAAATATTTTCTACACCCAACAATAAGGGGAAAAAAAAGATTCTTCCTGCCGTTATTTTTTTTTTTCTTTAAATTTTTTTGTTGCTATTTTGGTTTTTAACATAGGCACTTTAAATCCACTGGGATAACCGCAAATATGAGTTGGCCACAAAAGAAATAACTACAAAAAAATTTATGGTACCTCCACTACGGGGGAAAAAGGACAAAAAACGCAGCTACAACCATCTTATAAAACACACACACTACACACACACACCCCCACACACACACACACAACCCCCAAACACACCCACACACACCACAAACACACAACACACACACACCACACCACACCACACCACACACACCGCCACAACAACCACACACACACCAAAACAACACACAAACAAAACACAACACACACACACACAAACGCCTTTTTTAAATAAACAACGGGGCGTTTTCACATGAACCCCACTAGACAAAAACGACGTGACCCCACTATACAATTTTTTTCGGGCAGGTACTAAAACAAAGAAAAGCGTACCAACTCCCAACCCTGATCCCCAAAGGGACCTAAAACAGCCTAAAAAGAGAAATCACTCGAAAAAAAGGGGCACCAAATATGCAGCCACCAAAAAATCGCAAGGGGATCGGGGGGAAAGAAACTCTCAAAACTCGGGGAAACTTCCGGAAAGGGTGACCCGGGAATCGGGCAAACATCTCTGCCATAACATACGGGCCCAAAAACAACTAAGCAATGATAAGGAGATTCCAATGTACTGAATTTTTCTACACACTTTGACCACACTTCAGCATTACACACGAGCCATACAGGGTGCCCCAATCCCTGATCCCCAGTCCATCGGGGAGGGGAAGTCCGCCCTGTTCAAAACAAATTTCAAAGGGCCTCTGGCCGATACATCACATTGGACTCAAAAAAACCTGCACAACTCCTTTGGGGCCCATTTTTCAAAAGCTGTTCCACATCTTTTCAAAAGCCATTTTCCGTTTAAAGGGGGTCACCCAATTTTCCTGTCCAAAGAAAAATGATCATCACTAAACGACTAAAACCAGGGCGCTAACATCATCCCCAGAAATGTACTGGGGAAATTTGTCCTCAACATCTCGGGGAAAACTAAGACCACAAGACCCTCATTCGCCTCACCAGGTGGAGCAAAAAATGCCATCCAACAATCTCACCCCCCCACCAGCCCCTGAACTGGGGACTTCCCGGGGTTCTGTCTTGGGGTTTTTTCAAGTCCTCCAACACCTTCAGACCTTCCCTCTCAAAACAATCCGGGGCTGTCAACCCAAAATCATCAAATATCTCACTTCCTGACTGACAACCACACTTCGTATTGGGGCCTTTTCTCTATTCCTTGACCAGCGGGGGGCCCCACAGGGTGTTTTTTTCCATGCCCATTACCCCTCTACACACTATTCGACCAAAGGGGATCAATTCATCATTTTCCCTAAACCCCGCTTCCCGGGGTGACACACCTGAGAAACCTTACCCAACCCCCCAATTTGGGGCGGTCACGGGGAAATTCCTCACCAATCACCAAACAAGGGGATTTATCGACTTTTGCAGAACCCAAAGCCCCACCCACCCTTTCATAAAAAAGAGGATTTTCCCAGTCGCCACCCAACTTTCGCAAACTTGAAAGTTAGGGGACCCCTAACATCGACATGTCTCAAGAACCAACCAGGGTTTTTTTTTTCTCGGGAAACTCCCCCCTTCAGGGGAAAAACCCACCTAACTTTTTCTACATCATATCCAGTCCCATTTTCCCTCTACAACCATCTTCTTCCTCCATCCTCCTCACAACCATCTTTGTTGTGGTTGTTTGTGTGGGTGGTTTGGTGTGTGCTCTGATGTGTCTTGGGCGGCGTGGTTTTTGTGTTTGGTGGTTGGGTTTGTGTGTAGGGGAAAAACTCAAAATAAATAAACAAAAATTTTTTACTTTTAACAAATACGTAAGTTTCGTTTGTTTTAGTCCCTTGACCATGGTTTACAAATCCCAATAAATCACATGTTTCCGTTTACCAATGAACTGCCTTTGTCTTGAAACTAAACTAAACATTCATTCCCGACAACACACTTCCCCAAATCGGGGAAAAAAGGGAGCCTTGAAATGAACAAGAAATTAAAAATCTCAACATCCAGCTTTAAGCGGGAAAACTAAAACTAAAAAACACACCGCTCCGGGGGAAAATGTTCATAAACTGGCCCCAAAAGCAAAAACCCGCAACCAAGGGGCTCCATTCGTCATCCACCACAAAGGGCTGGAGCTCCCATTGCTTAACCTTGGGCTGGGGGGTAAACCCCCCCCCCCCTCCCCCCCCCCCCCTCTGGGGGGTTTTTTTTTCTTTTTTTAAAACTTATGTAGGGGAAACATTTTAACATTACCCTCTGGAAACTTATTTTGGCATTGAAAAACTCTTAATTGGTTTTTTTTCCCCTTTGCGCCTTTATTGACATATGGGGGGGGTGTTCCTCTCTTTTGTCCAAAAAATCTGGGTTTTATACAAGGGTTTTTTCGTGAAAGACATCTAAAACAAATTTCCTCATATATCTGCAAAAAATTTGCGGGATTTTAAAAAAGATTCATATGATGTTTTTTCTCACCGAACGCATGCACTAAATCTTTGTACCACTCAACCCCACTGTCGTTCTTTTCCCCCTCCAATGGAGCGCCGACACCTTTCCACGCTTTTTTTCTAGTTTTTCTCCCTTCTTTTATCAAAAAACACGTATGTTCACTTGCCAGATAAAATTTTCGTTATTTTGTCATAGATTTCTACAAAAAAATACTGAACCGTTTAAACTCAATCGGGGGGCACAAAAATGCTTTTACGACACGTTTTGAGGCTTTTTTTCCTAGTGGTCAAATTCAAAAAAAAACCGTTTTGACAACGTCTAATAATAAAAATAATAACCATGATTTTTTTCCCTCTAAATCACCCCTATCTTACAAGGGGCCTTGTTTTTTCTTTTTCTTGCGCAAAATGTTTCTTTTTAAAAAATCTAACAACAAAGCATCATTTGCATGCCATTGCTCTTTTTTTTAATCTCGTCGCAGCGGGGCTTCGCCTTTAAAAAAACCCCCTCACCCCCTCCCCACCTCTTGGTGTTTTTGGGGGTTTGTTTTGTTGTTGTTTGGGGGGTTCATAAAACGTTCATCACACTCTTCTACACACCCTCCCCCCCGTCACGCCTTCTCATTATTTGGGCCCAACCCGGGCAACTTTCCCAAATTTATAACAAGGGGACTCGCGTCACAGCGCAAATCACTTTTCTGAGGGGGTTCGGGAGAACCTCTACATGCGTCCGTGCTAAAAAAACCGCGCTTTTTCTCATTTTTTTCGCTACTTCACCACAAACTTTCAAATTATAATAGAAACCCTTTGCCGCATTATAGTATCCATTTTTTTTTAACCCCTTGTTTCATCAGGAAGGGGCGGGTTCACCCTAACACACGAATTTAAAAAATCGTCCTTCCCTTTAATTCAATTTCACCATGGCAATCCCATGCCCTTTTAAAAGCACCCCCAAATCAAAAAAATTTCAAGAGATGGGAGAACTTTTTTAATTCATTTAAAAAAACAACAGAAAAAAAACTAAAACCCCACAAACGAAAAAAATAAAAAAAAAAAAAAACAACCTACCCGAAGTTCTCCATTTAGAGGGCTTCAAATTACAGTCAAAACTAATCAATTTGTATTGCATTCCGAAAAGGGATTTACTCGCCATGGGTTTACGAACTGTTTCACGTTTCCAATTGAAATTTGCCGGAAAAGAAACATGAACAGAGATGAAGAATTTAGGGCCACTAAACCAAAGAACCTTTTCACATCAGGCCCTGCTTCCAAACACGAGTACTTGCAACAAAAAATTTTTAGGAAGAAACTTCAAAGGGGTTGCATGTTTTTACAAAAATTTAAAAAAGATCACCAAACGGGAAAATCATAAAGGGGCAGCAAAATTTCCATACTTTTTACTCATTTCAAATTAATCTGGGACACTGAAGCTCACATCAGATTTCAGGGAAAAAATATTAGATCTGAAGGGACATGGAAACATCCCAGGGCCCAAAATCTGTTGACACTACGGCACATGAAGGGGGTTTGATACATTTGTATCGTTAAAATGCCTTGATCAAGGCCAGGGGGGGGAAAGACCACTGAAGAGAAGTACCATGGATACAGCAACAACATTTACCGACTTCTACAACCCAATCCAAACTTACAAAATACAAAAATAATGAAAATTTTGGGTTCAAATAAAATTTTGGGGTCCAAACCTCGCATGAACTTGTTTATTTTACAAATTCCCAGGGCAGGGGTTTTAACAGCTTTTGTCAGCAGCTTTAAAAAAGGCGACTTGAGGGTCTGCATATTCCCGTCGACACATCTTGGGGCTTTTTAACTGCACCTGCATCCCCTGGCCTCCACTACAGAGAACCTTCGTCTGACTTCCATCCTCCACTACTCAAGATTTTCTTCCAAAACCGCTGTCTGGAAAAAATACGTAGCAAAACAAAACCACCCGATTAGATCCCCCCTCGGGCCGGACAACTCTTTGACGGGGGAATGAAAATGCCCAAACATCTTCATTGGGGAAAGTACAGACATTTACGGACCAAGTTCTAACCCTTAATCATTTTGACACATTCGGATACAAAACAATTGTAATTGAGACTGCTATCCAATCTACATCATGCTATCTTCCCCCTTCAAGGGGAGGGAAACAAACAAAGTGTTTCATTCTCTGGGAAAAATTTCCCTGAACGAAGAAACCCTTTCGGACGACACCACCCCTCCACTCGGCCTATTATTCAAAAGGGGCAGGAGACACATGCAGACACATTCCCTTTCCCAAAACAAACTATCTCCTCCCCAAAACCACCAATCCTCAGTCTGAACCAAAAAACGTCCCCCCCCTTTTTTCAAAAGAAAAGGCAAAACCCCAACTTGAATGTTTGTCGACCCTCTTTTTCAAACCAGGGGGATCTAAAAAGCTAAAGTTTTGACTTTTTGGGGGTTTTCTTCCAGATTTACCAAAAGGAAAAATCAACGGGTCCGGGAAAAAAAAAAGGGTTCTCTCACAAAAAAAAAAAAATTAAGGGGATCATTTTTCTGTTGCTACTTCCACCCATCCCCCCCCCCATGACAAAAATTCCACTCCAGCATGCCCAAATTTCCCGGGGCAGCAAAAACAAGGGGGGCAAGGTAAAACTTAGTTACATTTGACTTCTGTACAAGGAAACTAAAATTTGGTCAAACAATTCTTCCAAGAATTTGTCAACTGGGAAGTTTCCATACAACTCAAATTTTCCGCCTTTTGGGCAAACTGGGGGAACGGGTCTTGGGGGGAAATCTTCGTCTGCTTTTTCAGGGGGTCAATGGACTTTTTTCGAAACCTACAACCTGCCTTCGAGTACCAAACATCCACCCCTTGGCAGCTTGCGTTCTGTTTTTCAGAGGGCTTGACATCAGAAATTTAATATAATTTTTTTTTTTTTTTTATCTGTACTCAAACATTCAAAAACCTTTGACAAGTTTTTTTTTTGTATCTACGTTTTTCATATGTTTTTTTAATTTTTTATTCGTAAAGAACTTTTTCCGCATTCCTTGTAGTTTAAAATTTCCCATGAGCAGATACCCTTTTCATATTCTTTATTTGATACCAAATTTAATACAAATTTTCTTAAAAAAATTTGATTTAAGAACTTAAAATAACCCACCCCCGAATAATCACCGGGGGAGGGTTACTATATGTAACCTCGTATATCCAAATAACCGGTTCAGGGGGTAACAGCCAAAAAATTTTAAAATAACAAATTCAAAAATTTCACTCTAAATCCCCCCCCCCCCCCCCCCCGGGGCCCGGTCGGGGTTGGGGTGGGCCAAGGGGCAGCATCCCAAATTTCCCCAACCTTTTGGGAATTTTTCCTGGGGAGCGATTTTTGTTTTGGGCTAACTTTTTATGATTTAATGTGTTAAATTCATTTTTTTAAACTTAACGTTTTTCTTAAATCACAAAATTTCTTTTTCGTATTCATGCTTTCTTGGGCAATTAAATCTCATACTTCATCAATTTGCACAGCTCTTCATTTAAAACCGTTGGATGCGCACATTATTTTGCGACATTTCGTATCGTGATGGCAAGCTTGTGTGATAAATTTTTAAAAATATCTCATTTTTTTAATTTTTTTTTTTTCAACTGATGAACGGCCCAACGTTCTCAAGGTTTTTTTCGTCAATGATTGCAAAAGGGTCGGGATAGACTTACACCTGATCTGAAAATCATACTTCTCCAGTAACTATTACAACTTTTTATTTTAAGCCAGGAAATTAAAAAATATTGACAACTTTAACATTCACCGTCTCCTCACCCCACTTGATCAAAGAAGATCGAGAATTACACAAAAACAAAAAAAGAGAGTCAGGACAGAGATACCAAATACAAAAGGAAGAAAAGAGAAAAAAAAGAGAAGAGAAGGAAAGGTCAAAAATAAGATACACAAATACAAGAGAGAGAGAGGAACGAAAAAAAAAACAAAAAAACGAAAAAAATTTTTAAACATATGGGGCCCGGCCCCTTCTAGGGGAAACAAAAAAAATACCAATAATGATACTTCATACACAAGATACAGTCTATTGACAACAAAAACAGACAAGAAGGAACAAAATTACACAATAAATACAAGTTGGATTCCTTTAACTGACCAAAAATGCCCTTTTTAAAGCCTTATATAAAAAAACTCTCCATACGCTTCCTTTTGATTTTCCTGGGAAGCACCGAACAAAGGGTTTTCAAAGAATTTTCCAGGATATTCACACCTTAAAAATTCGGGGACAACAAAGCAAAAACCCCTTATTCCGCTTTTGCATAAAAGGCATGCATTCAACTTTTTTTTATTGGGGTTCGGTACTGATGCGCTTTGATTCCCCAATCCTAATCTAAATCTTTTTTGTAACTTTAATACCGTCAAATTAAGAGAATATTTTTTTCAACCACGGGGGCTTAAAAGTCTTAAAACAATATCGCCCTGTTTTTCCCAATTTCATGCCCTTTGCAACGTTCAATCAACTTTTCGGGTTTTTCAAAAAAGCATTTACATTTCCAAACCCCCACACACCGACCACCCCAATCCATAAAAAACAAAAAAAAACCAAAAACTGTAACCCACGACTTTTTTTCCACGCGATTTTTTTCCCAAAACATATTAATCTTTTGTTCTATTTTTATCCTTTTACTATCCCACCATACTAATACACCGTACAATAATTAATAAAATAGGAAACGTGGTTTCCCCAAAAAAATTCTTGTGTTTTCATGTGAACCCCCCCCAAAATTTTTTTAAACAAAAGAAGAACTTTTCCACATGATAGCGATTTCTAACCCCAAACTCAGACCCCCATTGAAACGGGGTTAACCTTGCATCGAAGATTTTAGAAACACTGTCAAGAAGTTATTTTTTAACTTTTTAATTTTTTCAAAATACACAAAAAGGAAATTTTTTTTCCCGCTTGCCGGGGCCAAAACACGTAAAGCTTAGCTGTAAAAAAAATCCAAATTTTTGTACAATTTACAACACCATCATCGCCTTAAAAACCATCTTTTTGCTTTTTCCAAAAACCTCCCTTTTTTAAAAAAAACCCAATATTACCTTTTTCAAATTTACCTTTTTCTTAAAATTTAGAGGCTGTTTGACACAAATTGTTTAAAAGGGGTGGGGGCCATTGGGGTCCGATAAAAAAAAAAAATTCATCACTATAAAAAATGAATAGTTCAATAAATCGGAAAAGCGTTGCACCATGCCTTTTCCTTCGCTTTTTTTTCTAAGCTAGTTCTTTTGAACAATGAAAAAGAAAGGGGCCCAAACACACCTTGTTTTACCCCCTGTGACATAAAATAATCATAAGTTTCCCACCATCTAACTCTTCTTTAATTTTAGTACAATTTTTTAAACCTGATATAATTTCCCCTTAAAAACCTTCTTTTTCATTTGGCCAAGTATTTCAGAAACGGGGTCAAAGCTTTTTCGAAATAAAAGAAATTTAAAAACTTACGATTACCGAAAACTCTTTGAACAGACTAAAATAAAAATATGAACGGAAGATTTTTTTTAAACCCCCCTTTTATACTCCCATAATGTTTTTTATCACCATTTTTGTAATCTTTTTTGATGATGGCAAAAATTTTCTTTAACGACAATGAATTCCCCTAAAAATACCAGACTTTTAGGGGACCTTTCTTAAACAAGGATAAAATCACTCATCCCGCTTTCGGGTTAATCCTTTTTCAAAAGGTTTTTAAAAAATTTTTTGAAAGAAACAATCACGATGTCCCCACCATTTTTGAATAACTCCCACAAACCGAGACCGCAGATTTTTCCATTTTTTAAAATTTTTACTGAAAATAATTCCTCTTTTAAATAGGACTACCCAAGTACCTATTTCAATTTTTCTGTGTCGCTTCACCCAACATCGTTTTTCTAAAAATTTTTTTAAAAAAGCTGGACCCTCTTCATAGAAAAATTTTTTATAGGGGTCTTTTCAGAAAAACTACAAAAAATTTTTTTCCAAAATTTCCCCTTTTGGTCAGGTTAGTTTATAAATAATTCTAAAGATTTGTTGTGCCTATTTCTTTCTGGCAAAAATTTTTTTATTTCTTCGACCTTAAAAAAAATTTTTTACACGTTTTTTTGCTATCATGTGTTCCAAAACACTCTTAGAATTTTCCTCAAATTTTTTTTTAGTCACTTTATTTTCTTAAAAAACCCCTGATTCTCCTCTCACCAAAATGTATTCATTTCTTTTCTACATTCTCTTTGGCAAAACAATCAAAAAATACATAAACTACTTATTTTTTCATTTTGCACGAATCGCTGTTTTTAGACGCGGGTTCACATCACTCATAAACCACAAAATTTCGCATATTCACACCCCTATCATTTCTCACTTTTTAACCCTTTGTACTTTTGCAACAACAAAAATTTTGAAAAAACCAAAAATGCTTTTCCAAAAGGGAAGGGGGTCAACCAATACTTCTGTTACAACAAACTTTAAAGGGGTTCAGGATAGTACAATCAATAACATCAAAAAAAATAATTAACACTACCCTGTTCAAGATTAGGAAACACCTTTTCCGGGCGCCATTACATACCCTTTTTTAACAAAATTCTAACACTGTGCCATATTCAGAAGGGTTTTTTCCCTACCTATTAAACACATTTTTCAAGCACCTGTTCCAAAAAAAACAGAAGAGCTTTTTTTTTAGGAAACAAGCATTTTACTTAACCAAATATTCTGGCCCCCCATTTGCTGTTTTTTTTCCATGAAGTCTCCTTTTTGTAAAAGAAACACATCGGGGGAAAAATTTCCAAAATTTTTTCTAAAAACTTTTTTAAGCATATTGATCCATTTTTTACCAAAAAGGGGAAAAAAAAGGGTTTTTCTGGGGTATATAGACAAATAAAAGACATTTTTTTGGAACCCAAAATACTTTTTAAATAAAAATCATCGTATTTTACACTCATACTATTTTTTGTACAATTTTGGGAAAAAAAAGAGAGAGAAAAATAGCACAAATACAGAGAAAAAGAAAAAACAAAAATACAAGAAAAGGGAATCAAAAGAAAGAACACAAATACAGAGACAGAGAACAAGAACACAATTACAGAGAAAACGAATCACAAATACACAAAGGGGAAAAAAAGATACACAAATACAAGGGGGGAGGATCAAAGATATACACAATACAGAAAAAAGAAGTCGGGAAAAAAATACACAATACAAGAAAAAGAGAGAAGGAAAAAGTCAAGAAAAAACAAAATACAGAAGAGAGAGAGAAATCACAAATACAGAACAAGAGACGGGAAAACAAAAAATTAAAAAGAGAGTCAGGAGAGAAGAACACAAATACAGAACAGAGAACAAATCCCCCAATTTTCAAAAGAGACAAAACCAAATCAGAAGAGAGAGAGAACGACGGGGACAAAAACAGAACGAGATACACAAATACCGAGAAATCAGAAGCAGAAACCCAAATACAGAGAAGAGGAAGAGAAGAGAAGAGAGAGAGAAGAGAGCAAAGAGATAAGACACACAATGGGGAAAGAGGGGAGAGAAAAAGGGGGAAGGGAGACTGAAGACAAGAGAAGAGAAAGCAGACAGACAACAAAGAAAAAAGATTCCACTTATTTTCTATAAAAAAAAGGGGCATGGGCCCAACCCCAAACCCAAAGTTCCTTGTGGCCCCTTCTTCTAGCCACATGCCAGAGGAGTCTCTCTACCCGTGTTTCTAGCACTCATGCACAAAAGGGTCTCCTAGCCATTTTCTACACATCACACAGAGGGTCTCCCTACCAGGTTTTTCTACAAAAATCACAAGGGTTCACACCACGGTTCTTCTAGCACACATGCACAAGAGTCTCACCCCCACGTGTTCTTCTAGCACATCATGCCAAGGAGGTCTATTCACCACGTGTTCTCTAGCCTCACAAAAAGGGGTCTATTCACCACGTGTTCTCTACACACTGCCAGGGGGTCTCACAGCCACGTGTTCTTCTAGCACATCAAAAAAGGGGAGTCCTCAGCTACTTTCTTTAGCACATCATCCAAAAGGGGACTCACACCACGCGTCTTCTAGCCTCATCACAAGAGGTCCCTACCCGGTTTTTCTAGCACACTTCACGGGAGCCCCTCTACTACGGTTCTTCAGCACACACACAGGGGGTCTCACTACCACCGTTTTCTACCATCACACAAGAGGTCTCACAGCCACTTCTCTAGCACACTTGACAAGGGTCTCCTACCACGTTTCTTCTAGCAATCACACAAAGGAAGTCCCCACCAGTGTTCTCTAGCACATCAGCCAAGGGTCTCTCACCACTGTTTCACACATCAGCACAGGGAGTCTCACTACCACGTTTCCATTCTTCCCTTTTTAACTTGTATGTGCGGCAATGGGGAAAAAAAGTGCTTTAAGTTTTGGCAATGTTTTTTTTCACCACCCCGGCAAAGGGGGTCGGCGTTGCCGATTCCCGGGGGGATCGTGGGTTCGATTCCTACAAGTCTGGGGGTTTTTTTCCCCTGACGGCCCTCCCAAAGAGTTGCTGGGGGCTCATTAAACGACCCCACACGATTTCATCCACGAATTGCGCATAAGTGTTTTCCGATTCTAAAAACGCTACATTCTTTCCGGGCCTTTTACCCAGAATATTTGAAAACGTAGACTCACCCTTTCTCAGTCTCAACCGGGGGAAAACTTTGCATCATCTTCACCCTCATTTCATCTCACAAAAATCCACTTTGGGGCCCCTTTCACCCCCGCTCTCGGGGTGCCTCATTCGAGTCCTCCCAGTTTGGCCCTTGGTTTAATTTTCTGTGGGGGTCACGGTATCCGGGGGGTTTCGTTGGATGTTGGGGGCGCCCCCCGGGGGAACCACTCACGACCTCGCGCATTAAAATTTTTTTTCCCTTCGTAAAAAATTTCATTTTTTTTTTTTTTTTTTTCGTTTTTTTTTTTTCATTTCATTAAATAATCACATATATCAGGAAAAGAAAAAATCCACATTTTATGTAGCTTTTTTCCTAGTAAAATTTTTGCTACCCTGCAATTCTCCCTTACGGGAAGCCCAGATAAAAAAGAAGCAGTTTGCTTCTTTTACCGGGGGAAAAAAAAATTTTTTTCAATCAACTCTCTCCCCCCCCTCTCTCTCTCTCTCCTCCTCTCTTCTTCCCCTCTCCCCCTCTTTCTCTCCCCCCTCCCCTTTCTCTGGGGTTTTTCTTGTATGTGCGAACCGCTTTATGTGTTGTGTGGTTTTGGGGTTTTGGGGGTGGGGTTGGTGTTGTGTTGCTGTGTGTTGTGTATTTTTGGGTGTGTGTTGTGGGGGGGGGTGTGTAGAGAGGAGAGAGAGAGAGAGAGACAGACGACAGACAACAACAACAACAACAGACAGAGAAAGAGAAAGAGGGGTTTTGGGGTTTGGGGTGTGTTTGGTTGTGTGTTTTGCCTTGCCATAATACGTTAATTTGCGTACGGATATGGGGAATGTTGTGTGTGTGTTGTGTGTGTGTGTGTGGCGCGCGCGCGCGCGCGCGCACGCGCGCGCGCTTTTTGGGGGTGCGTGTATATGCGCATTGGGTGTGTGTGTGAGTGTGTGTTGTGCTGTTTTTTGTGGGTGTTTTTTAGAACAGAGAAGAAGAGAAAGAGGGAAAAGAGGGAGAGACAGACAACAACAGACAGACGACGACAGAGAGTTTCTTGTGTGTGTGGTGTGTGTGTGTGTTTTATGTTTGTGTGTGTGTTTGTGTGTGTGGGTGTCGGGTATGTGTGTGTGCTGCTGGTACGTCGTACGGCGTGTAGTGTGTGTGGCGCGCGGCTGTGCGTCTGTGGCGTGCGTGATATCTGTGCTGTGTCTTTGCGTGTACTTCCCCCCTTTTTTATGTAGGGTTTTTAAAATTTGGATGGAAGATGCCGGGGGGGGTTTTAAAAGTAGGCGTGGATTTTTTTACTACTGAAAAACTAAAAAGCATTTACATAAACGATTTTGCACAAATTTTTTTGTTAAAATTTTGGGGTTGTGTGTGTTGTTGTGTGGTGTGGTGGTTTGTGTGTTTTTTGGTGTGTTGTGCGCGCGCGTTGTGTGTGTGTGGGGGCGTGTCTGTTTTGGGCTTTGTGTCGTGTGTTAAGGGGGAAACCCCCCCTCAAAAGGTTTTTAAAAGCTTAAAATGACTTTTAAGAGAAAAATATATTGGCCAAGGGGATCGGGCCCCCCTGCCAGATCTTGGAGCCGCGGGGAGGTGACAGTCAATCATGGAAGGCGGGGAGGTTCCTCAAAAATTTTTAAACCCTTTTACAGAAAAGGGGGCAAAAAAACCACTCAACCTCATAAAATCATTGTGCTCAGAAAAGTCACTGTCTTGTTCATCAGACCTCATAGCATCGCTGGGCTCAAAACTAGGTCAGCTGTATTTTTCAGTACAGCCCCCCATAGCACAGCGGGGGGCTCAGAACTATCGCTTACTTTTCAAAACAGACCTCTAGCACACTGGGTCTCAAAATAGTCACTGTACTTGTTTAGTACAGACCCTCATCACTGTGGGCTCAAACTAGGTCAGCTGTATTTTCAGTACGACCTCATGCCACTTGGTGCCAGAACTAGTCACGATTTTTTCAGAAGACCTCATAGCATCCTATGCTCAGAACCCCGGGGGGCTTTCTTGTTCAGTACAGACCTATCCATCACTGTGGTGCCAAACTAGGTCACTGTACTTTTTCGTACAGACCCATAGAAAACACTGGGTCTCAGAACAGTCAGCTTATTTTTTCATACAACCCATACACACTGTGGGCTCAAACTAGGTCAGCTTACTTGCCAGTACACCTCATAGCATCAGCTTGTGCTCGAACGGGGCGCTGTAGCTTTTTCGTACAGCCTCATACATCAGCTGTGGTGCTCAAACGGTCACGAGCTTTTTCAGTACAACCCATCATCAGCGGGTCTCAAACTGGGTCAGCTGTAGCATGTTCTCAGACCTCATAGCATCACTGGGTCTCAGAATAGTCAGCTGTACTTGTTCAGTACAAACCTCATAGCATCACGGGGGTGCTCAAACGGGTCATGTACTTTTTTCCCCATACAGACCTCATACATCAGCTGGGCTCAGAACTAGTCAGCTGTACTTGTTCAGTACACCCCCTCATCATCAGCTGGGGGCTCAGAACTATCAAGTACTTGTTCATACAGACCTCATAGCTCAGCTTGGGGCCAGAACAGGTCAGCTGTAGCTTCTCATACAACCTCATACATCACTGTGGTCAAAACTAGGTCGCTGTGTTGTTCATACAGACCTCATAGCTCAGCTTGGTGCTCAGAACAGCCCAGCTGTAGCTTTTTTCATACAACCTCATACATCACGGTGCTCAAACTATCAGCTGTACTTGTTTTACAACCCCTCTAGCATCACTGTGTGCTCAAACGGGGTCACTGTATTTTGTTCAGTACAACCTCATACGTCACTGTGGGCCAGAACGGGGTCAGCGTATTTTGTTCATAAACCCCCCCATGCCATCAGTGTGTCTAAAAAACTAGTCACGGTCTTGTTCATGTAACTTCTTGCACTGCTGGGTGCTCAAACGGGGTCACTGAAGCTTGTTCATAAAGCTGAATGGCCCCGCTCCCTTGGAATTTTCCATATTTTTTTTAATGGACGGTTTTGAATGGTAATATAAAAGGGGCAAAAAGCAGACACTATAGTCAAGTCTTGGGGGAAGGGGCCGATGAATACGACTACAGGTTAGAAGCAGAGAACTATGGGAAAGTTCGCAGTGTATTTTTTTTTTTGTTCTCTAAGTTGAAAAAAACTAGTTCCATGCCTAAAACACATTGTTGCTTGGGGGGGTTCACCAAAACTTCATTTTTTTTCTTTTTTTCGGCCTTTTTTGGCATGAGTCAACAAAAAAAGTTCATGTTCATCTAAACGGGCCACTTTAGTGATCAGACAAGAAATTTCATTTATGCGTATCTCCTTCTTTTGGAGGTCAGACAAAAATTTTGTTCTGCTACTCCTTTTTTGGGGGTGAGTAGACAAAAGTTGATCCGTTCTGCATGGCCACTACCAACACATAAAAACACACTGGAAAAAAACTTTAGACTCACAATATCCATGGCGGTTAATGCTTCCCCCCCAACCATTATACCACTCCGGGGCACGGTCGCTAAACCTGGGGGGGGGCCAAAACAAAGGGGTCATAATGTGGTCTTTATGAAAACCCATGGACAGACACACCGAAACAACATTTTTAAACAGAAAAATCCATACTCTGTTGTCCACGCCTAAAACCCAACACACTCCACTTTGGTGCACTCATCAAACTTGCAACAGGGGGGACCACACACAGTCTTCTAGGCACCACCTATCAACCAAGACACAGCGGACACGATATGAAAACCAGTTGGTCCTCAAACTTCGTGACAGTTAAAAAAAAGCAGCAAAAACCCCTTCCATTCTGTTTTGGGTAGAGAGATCATTTAGGATTGGGGGGGTCGTGATGTAAAAAAAGGGGGGAAAGAACAAAGGGAGACCACAACCAGTGCTTTCCCATTAGGGGGTTTTTGGGGGGATCCAAAAGGGGGCATCCACCCACCATTGAAAAACCCGACAGGGGCCACGATGAAAAATTTGAAAGCTGAAAATTTCCTGCCGAGTCAATCCCCAAACGTACGATACTCATGCTGGGCAGGCTGGTCGTCCAGGGAAGGGCAGCAGGAACTCAACTTGGGGGGGGAAACCAACCCCGATGGGCACACTGACATTAGGAAAAGTTGCACGGGCAACATTGTATGTTTGACTGCCCAATCCGTACATGCTCTATTTTACAAAGTTCTGGAATGGGGAAGAGAGAAGCCAGAAACACAGAAAAAAGTAGTTAACATATTTACTGAACAAACCGGGAAAAAAAAATGTTTAATTAAAAAATTTGGGGCACAAAATAAAATCGTTCTTTTTCCCCCTAGAAAGTTCAATTTTTAAAAGAAGACAACAAAAACAGAACGTAACAAGACAGAGACAGAACACAGAAGAAGAGTGATAGTGAGAGAGGAGAATGAGTAGGAGGAGGGAGGGTAGACGAAGAAGTGATGAGTATAAGGGAAAACGAGCGAAAGAGAGAGAAGAGAAGAGAGAGGGATTTTGGGGGCGAAGCGAACTCCCCCGCTGCCGGAGAGAAGAGAAAGAAGAAAAGAAAAGAGAAGATGAATGGGGGGGGGAGGAAGCGAGAAGAGATGATAAAGAGAGAACAGAAATGATGAGTGAATAAGAGAAGTATGAGAAGAGAAGAAGAAAGAGAGAAAGAGCGACAAACGAACACGAAAACAAATTTTTTTAATAGGGAAAAGATAACAGGGGGAAGCTTTTTGCATCTCCCTCAAAATGAAAAAAATTTTTTAAACCAAAACCACCCCCCACACCCCAACCTTTAAAACCAAAACCCCACCGTCCACAATCCTTCCCAAAACCTACCACAAAAGATAATATGACAAATCCCAAAATAACGCATAACAATTGTAAGAATATAATGTTTTTAAAAAATTAACATTACAATTCAAATATAATACAATGCTCATAATACTATCATGACAAACATACACACGAAAGCATTCTAAAAAGATAAAATACAAACACATAAAAAAACACAAACGAAATCAATAGTAGTAAATAATTTTAAAACCAAAAAATCTGTTCCGGGGGGGCGTACAGCACACATTTTTGCGCCCCCAGATACCACGCAATCCCCTTTCCTCCCTACCCCCCGGTTCTCTGCAAACAATTCCATCCCGCCCCTCTCACAAACCCCCACCTCACCCCATCTACCCCTCCGTTCAAAACCCAAAACCCACTAAAACAGAGAGAGAAGAGAGAGAGAGGAAAAGAGAGGAGAGGGCCCGGGGTATAAAAGTAAAATTCACTGATCATAAATCAGGAACTGTTCATGTATTGCTCTAAGGTGTGTTTGATATTTTTTTTAAAACTCAGGCTTGTATTTACATCGAATGAAGTTTAACAGAATTCCAAGCCCACTAGAGACAACAACTTGTTAAACAACTTTTGGGGAAAGGGGGATTTTATCTGTAAACTGATAATCTCTTTTTTTTTGAATCTTTTTTCAAAGCCATGGGGGCACGGGCCCATTTTAAAACATAAGTACTTTTTAAAACAGTTTTCCTTTTTTGAGGCAAACCCAAATGTTTATATTCTAAAAGTAGGGGGGGGGATTTTTAGGGGGTTCGTTTAATGGCACGCAGAAACGAAAAAGGTTTAAAAAATTTCACTTGCGGAACCCATATGTTACATGTTTATATAAATTCAACTAACATGAAAAACAACTTACGGCTTGTTACTAAAAAGTGTTCATTCGGGGAAACTGTAAATCTTTTTGGGGACATTTTACATAAAAACCAATATTTTGACGTTTTTGTCTGGGGGTAATTAAAATTTTTTTTTTTTTTTTTTTTTTTTTGGGGGGGGGGGGGGTTGGGGGCCAATGATTAAGTTCAGACCATCCCAATAACTCGTTGAAACTTTTTTGTAAGGGGAGAGAGAGAAGAGAGAGAGAGAGAGAAGAGAGAGAGAGAGAGAGAAAGAAGAGAAAGAGAGATTCACCATTGAAATAAAACTGTGCACAAAATAAAATGTTTTTTTGATTGCCTGGGGGAAATTTTTTACGAGAAAGAAGAGAGAGAGAGAGGAGAAAGAAGGGGAAGAGAGAAGAAGAAGAAGATGACGATGATGAGTGAAGAAGATGATGAGTGAGTATGAAGCGAAAAAGTGGTGAGTAAGGATGAAGAGAGAGTATGGTGAGGATGTTAGACGAGAGAAGAAGAGAGAGAGAAGTGAGGAAGGAAAGAAGAGAGAAAGAAGAGAGAGGACTGGTGAGTGTTAGAAGAGAGGGCTGAGAGTGAAGGAAGAGTGATGGTAATGACGAGAGAAAGAGAGAAGATGAGATGAAAAGTGATAGTAATGATGAAGAGAAAAGAAGAAGAGAAGAAAGGAGGAACCTTTGACCTTTTGACACTTTTGATATTTTTTGTCCCCTTTCCAAAAAAGGCCCCTTTACAAGGGGGGGAACAGGGAATAACTCTTTTCCCTTTCCTTACACACAAGGGGGATTCACATTATTCCCAATATCAATCAAAAAAAAAAACAAAAAAAAAGAAAAGGAACACAACTCCGAAATCCTCTCAACACAGACCCTTTTAAATTCAATCAACACCACAACACAAAAACAAAAAAAACGACGACAACAACAACAACAACAACAACACACGTACGCACGCACGCACCACGCACCACGCACGCATGACGCCGCACCAGCACCACCCACACACAACACCCACACCACACACCACACACACAACACACACACCACACGGGAAAATGTAATATTACAAATTATCCGACCACCCTCTTTTTGCTAAGTTACTAAATATTCCACATGCTTTAGTCATTTTTTTTGGGTTTTAAGTCCTTTTCTATACAATATTAAAATGCTTTTTTTATTTTTTTTTGCTTCTGTAATGAATTTCCTACTTGATTATCAGTCTCATCAGACATAACAAGAACAACATTTTGCCTTTCACAAAAACCAAAGTAAAAAAGGAACATTTTGCACGCACATCACTGTATGCAGTACTTGAAAAAAATGTTTTTTTTTTATCAAATATATCCCAAGAAGGGCATGGATTGTGATGTTTCCCACTCGAACCATCTTTTGTTTGGATTAAACCTACGGTTCGTACCTGAATCTGGCAAACAACTTCTTTCCATTTACTTTAAAACATTAAAAACTTTCCGAAGGAATATGTTCTTAAAGGAGAAAACCAACGATACTTTTCTTTGTTTCCTACAGAATGCCATTCGTTTAAAAGAACAAATAGTCTATCCTTAAATTCTCAACAAACGCTGTTCTTCCCTACTCCTTGAGACATCCACACTACTCCAAAGCCCTTTTTCTAATAGCATTTTCTTTACATTAAAGCCCAATTTCTTTACCCCGTTCCTTTTCCAGCATCATACGTAAGCTTGTCGCAAATCGTGACTGGGGGGAGCTTCAACATTTCAACCATACCTAACACTTTTTCACATAAGATCTTATAAAAGAGGGTATCTCCCATCTCTCCTATAAAACGTGTAGAAGCATAAATTGGTACCTGAAAAAACCTTCATACGTTGGTGTACTTTTTCTATCTGTGAATTTTTTTGCAACCCCCAAATTTCAGCTCCATAAGTAAGTAAAGGTTTCTATCTGTAATCGAACATTCTCCAAAATTTACTACAATCAATCTTTTAGCTTCCTTAAGGATCTCAAAATTCAATAACCTTTTTAAAACCCCTTCAAAAAAGATCTTCCCACGCATAACTAACGTCATTTGTGAAAATATCATTCCAAGTATTTTGTGGAATTGGCTACTTGAATTCGTATTTCCATAAAACCATCTTTCGTGTAAAGAAAGATGTCCACCATTTCTGAAGACCAACGATTGTTTGTCTTATCCAAGTTAACTGTTAAACACAAACAATCTGCTTCCTCTTTTAAGACATTCAACGGTTTTGTAAACCTACAACTGTGCCAGATAAAAGAATAACACCGTCAGCAAACAGTAACAAAAAATCTCGACTGCTCCAGGTATTATTTGAATATCATGTCTACCTTTACTAGATAACTCCACTGCTAGTTCATTTTATGAAAAAAGAAAACAGCAGCGGACTCAACAGACACCCTTGTTAAACTCCATTTGGCATCGAAATAATCTGAATACTCACTCTTGACACGTACACACGCAAGTACCGAGTTGTAAATACTCCTAATGGCTTTATACAATTTACCATTCACACCACTTTTCGAAAGTACATTCCACAAAAATTGTGATTTATAGAATCAATGCTTTCTTAAAATCAACAAATCAACATAAAGCTTCGTATTACAGAGTAAGTATTCTGTACCAGTGAGTAAAGTGTAAATATATGGTCTATGGTGCTATAATTGGTTCTAAAACCTGCTTGTTCCTCAACTATCTTTCCTTCATTTTCAACCCATTTTGTTAATCTTTTATTCAGTACGTGAGTGTAAACTTTACTTAGAATGCTGGTAAGTGCTACTCCACGATAGTTATCTGGATTGTTAGCATCTCCTTTCTTATGTACTGGTAGATAATCGATTTAGCCCATTCTAGAGGAAAAGTGCCATTTTCAAAAAGTTGTGCGAATAAATGGACAAGGAAATCGATTACAGCTGAGTTTGCATGCTTTAGCATTTCCGCTATAAATTTTGTCTGGTCCTGCGCTCTTTCCTACCTTTAAATGATTAATAGCAGCAACAATTTCTTCTCTGGATATCAATTGTCAAATAATGGCTCAATTTCATCATCTTCTTCCACCAAATTTGCATCTTCTTCTGTAACACTGCTATCAAAATTATGGAAAACGCCCCAGAAGTGATTTATACCAATTTTGTACTGAGATCTCGTTATAACAAAGCGTTTTTTATTAACAGATCTTATTAATGCCCAAAATGTCTTCGAATCATCAACTGAAATCTCTTAGTTCCTTTAATCTATTTTCTTCAAAACTCGTGTTCCTTTATTTTCCTTAATGTAATGTAATCTTTTCGAGCTAAAGCGTATTCTTCTCTTTTCTTATTTTTGTTCTTAATTATTTTGCATCTCTGAAATCTTTTCATAATCTTTTAACTTCCTGTTTCTTTCGTTTGCAGTCAATATCAAACCAATCGTTACAAATTTTCTGTCACCTCTACCAATAACTCTAACCATACAAGCAGCAGCCCCACACAAAGCACCGACAAATTTATCAAGACATCTCATTCACATCAATATCTAAAGTTGACAGGCTTTCTGCAAAGTCTCTTGAAAATCATCACATTTAAGTTCCTTTTTGTACATATTTGCATTTTCATCTGACCATATGATTTTTTCTTCACCTTGCTGTCGTAAATGCTTATCCTCCAAATGACAACAGTCACCTCTCCCATATTACCTCCACTGGTAGGTGCCATGAGTAAAATACAGTCACCAACTCGTAAATCAAAATGTGATAATAATCAGTGTGAATCAGAAATAATCGATTACACTGCAACCATTGGAAGACACAAAAGTATATTTTACCCTCACTATCACCATTACAAAAACCTTTAAGATACTCAAATCGAAACATGAAACAAAAGTTCAACATGTTTTTACCAAATTATTAACGGTTAATCTTTAGAACGACGTGTACAACTGTTGTCATCTATGTCAACATCCTTACACTGCTAACAAGTTTGCCATTATTTCATTTTCAACTTGTCGGGGTCCTGTTCTGGCATTTAAATCACCTGTACCACAAAACAGAGTTCATCCATTTCTTTCTCAAAATGTTGCAATAGGGCTTCTTCCATTAACAGAACACCATCCTTAATCAATTTGTCATTGTATGAGGGGCGCCTTCCGGGACAATATAGCAAGCGACTAATATAACATCTTTGTCGATGCCAAACACATGTTTATCTACTTTTACAGCATAACGTTGTCACAGTCAAGTTTTATTTCTTTCACATTTTTCTGTAAAGTCTTTCTTATCAATAGTAACACACCTCCTGAATTCCTCCCATGGTGAGACAATTTTTTCGCTGGCACATGAAACTTCAAGTAATCAGAAAAAACATTACTATAATCAAATGATGAATCAAGAAACGTTTCGGTAAGGGTAACAAAATCAAATTTATTCACATAATTCATAAAAGAGAGGTCACTTAATTTCCGGAATAAGTTTTCAACATTATAGTTTAAAAATGTCCACTGAGGTGAATGGTCGGCCTGTCCTATGGTTTCCTCGCGGCGCCTGAGCGCAGGCTCCTGTCATTCAGTCCATCGCCTGTCCCCCTGCCACGACCCGAAGCTGCAGTCCTGCTTGGCCGGTTACCCAGGTACGTCTGAATTCCTGCCTGCTTGCTCGATGCGTACCCTGCACGTGGTGCACGTGCGTCTGGCCACGGTGTCCTCCAGTGACACAACTGGGGGAATCCCCGCTGGTTGTCACTGCTCCGTACCGCCTGGTCTTCGTGTAGCTGTGGGGGACGTGTCCACCACTCCCGTCGCCATCGTCACGCCGCGGTTGACTCTGGGTGGGCCGACTGCCATGTACAGAAGCAGGGAAGAACCCCTACTGTCAACACTTTTCTCGCCCTGACTCGGGTGTTGTCATGGCGACTGGTTTCAGTGCGTCGGTCGTTCTCATTCAGAACTGTAGTGTTCTGAACATTTGTCCGGCCAGCATTAGATTTTGCACTTCTGTCAGCACTGCAGTCCTCCCCACCTCCCACCACCTGGGCATATGTTCGGGGATCTGGCAATCGAGGGCCTGTAAGGAGAGAGAGAGAGAGAGAGAGAGAGAGAGAGAGAGAGAGAAAAGAGGAGAGAGAGAGAGTTCACCGTTGAAATAAAAACTCTTGTGCACAAAATATAAATCGTTACTTGATGCCTGGGGTAAGTTTGTTACAGAGAGAGAGAGAGA
>JAMYXO010000210.1:30000-62967 GCA_033310375.1 Conus canariensis
ATCAAAACATTAAGTAGTTTTCAGCAAAAAGTTATGGAAAGCTTTACTGGTCAAAACACCAGCAGAAGATTATACATTCGTTCTACAGAAAGATGTACAAATCAGAATCCAAAATATCATAAAAGGAAACAAATCGATTTTAACATAAATTTTTATTAGTTTCACAGAACAACCCTTCTGCAATATTTGGTTTAAAAAAAATCTCGGCCTCAAACAGTTTTTTTGCAATTTTTCATTGAACACAATGGCCTTAAATGAATGTTGTAATTTGCGTTACGCCACATTGCTAGCTTTAAAATTCAATGAACGGAAAACAGGAAACAAAATCCACCAATACTTTCCATTTTCAACTCCAGAAATGAATATCGTTTCATAGCATACTACGCCTGTTTGCTTTCTCTAAGCAAACTCGTCAAACTTTATATGAATTCAACAGCTAAAAGAAAAAAGCTTTTTTTTCATCCACCAACTCCTCAAACAAAATCTCTTATTTAGCATAACAATAGGAAGGACAAAAATGTATAATGAAAAAGTGAAACTTAATCACTCCTTTCACTAAATTTCACCGAACTGTGTGATAATAAGTAGTGAAAATTACTTCAAACCTCAAAAATAATTATAACGTAGATTACAAGCTCTTGTAACGTAGATTACAGTTTTTACACATTGCCAGAAACTTCCAAAAGACCAAACCTACCGGAATGAAACGAAGCAAAATGAAAGATTATGAACCTTAGTATTATTTTTTAGCTTCATAGCTGGTGATTTCAACAAAGGAAACGTATATTACTTCTGATCACGTAGATTACTTCTGGTCAGTCTCTGTTACTTTCCTGTTTGTGAAAGAACTTAAACACTTTAATGTAAAAAAATGTCTTTTATGGTAACACATATTAAGGAAACTCTCCCTTAAGTGGTGATTCAGTACGTGTGTATTGAACACAGACAAAGAAAAATGTGACTGCAAGATGCTGCTTAATCCTAGCCATCCAAATGATGGGAAACAGCCAAGTGACTGCACTTTTTAGAACAAATCCCTGATCAGATGCTGATCTTCCTGAAGCTGAAATGTCCGCCCAAATCGACCTGTTGCTTTTGGTTCTTGTATAATGCAGATGATGTCATCAAAGGACACCCACAATTCATCTTGGTGACGTGGCCACTTGTAGGAGTTCTCAACTTTTTTTTTTACTCTTTTCCATGAACTCAATATAGCACTCTCCTTCTTCCTCATCAATGTCCTTGACTTTCCCGACGTACCACTGCTTCTGATACACTGCTGCAACAAAGTCACCTTTGTCAGGATGAACGTCCAGGATTTCGGAATCAGGTAGCGCTGGGCCTTTGGGCTTTAGTCGATGTTCCTCCACAGCTGAGGTCGACAGTCCTGTAGAATCACAATGTGTCACTGGAGTATGGTCTTGTGTGTCCATTGCAGTCGATGGATGTTTTGATTGACTGAGCTTGGAAATTTTCTTCCACATGGTGCATTGAGTCCACTGACATTGACTGAGGTCCCCTGTCAGACAATTGTGACAACAGCAAGAGGTTGTTCTGGTCATGATGACGTTTCTCTCTACAGTGTAAACAGAGTGTACTTTCATAGTCCCTTTGCATGGGACTGTGTCTTTGGTCAGGGTTTCTAAGATCTGTTTTTCTCTGTTCACATCTTCCTCAGTAACGAAGATGTAGTGAACCGTTTTTGAGGTCTCCTTTCCCCATTTGAAGAAGTCTTCAGCATCCTGGATTGTCCTGCTTTGGCAGGATGCTAGGTCGGCCATCCTCTTTGCCACCCCACCAAGGCCATCACAGGGCCCTTTTCCATGGCCGCTTTCGAAGAAGTTCCAACATGCTTGACGCCAAGTACGTTTGCGTGATCAGAAATGACGTAGAACATAAATCTGTTCCTGTACATATACAAAGACAGAATCACAGACTAGCAGACACAACAAACAGAAACACAGAGAAATTTTCTCTCCATTCTGATTGTATAATTACTCCCGTTGGGAGTACAATAAGTCACAAATTTAGTTTTGTAAGCTACGTTACCATTTCTTGTAATCTACGTTATCAATTAACATTCGCTTTTTTTTGCTTTTAATATCTCACCCTGAACTCATTGTATCTAATAATACTTGTTCTACCTGTTCTAATGTCCAAAGTTCCAACTTTCTATTCTTTCATTGTAGAAAAAAGATATTAATGATATGGCTTCCCAAGGAATGTATTCTCCGTTACCATCACTTTCTTCCATCATAGTGCAGCTGTTAAGCTGCACACGTGACCATTGAGGCAACAAACATCATGACGGCTTTTTATAGATTCAGAAAACATTATACTTGCTGGCTTTCTGACACGGCTTTTGCAAGTCTAATGAAGGTATGTAAGCTACGTTACAACTGACATTGCTACATTGTGCATTAAAAAAAAAAACCTACCTAAGACACATCACGCCCCGATTTTGTGTTTAACCGTTTTCATGCTCTAACAACGTATCTAAAAATCATAATTACTACGAAGGTACCCACCTCTGTTTTGAACTTGGAAACCAAGCTCACTTTACCAGCATATCAATCAATTATTCATGGCTATACTGTTTCACATCCCAAATGTGGAATGCAAATGGTGAAACCAGGGAAGCAATTGTGATGCTTTAATAGCGTGGGTTCCGCAAAAAAATAAAAACTTGACACGGAACAAACAAGTAACCTTTTCTGCAGTAACATTGCTTACGTAACGTAGATTTCTGTCCCAGTATTTTGTCAAGTCTGACGAAAAACTGGAAGGAAGGAGTTTTCCTGCAAGTTGAAGTGTAATTATCTTCCCTTAGGCGTATGTTTCTCAAACATTTTCTTCAGACAGGTCACGTTAGCCAGTTTGGTAGAAACGAAGTCACGCAGATTACACGCTTATTGCCAACTTTGAAAAAGAGAAAAGAAAATCTTGATGCTTAAAGGAGTTCTCACCCATTTTTACAAATCTATTTGGACCAAATACACGGTTTTGGTATGTGGTCGTATTGCGAAACCCAGCCCCGAATCAGCCGCCTGTGCTCTCATCTTCCAGTGAGAACAGCATTTCCTGCGGACTGGGAAAGCAAGAGGCTGAAACAGGAACGAGAGCCTCGATTTCGATAAAAGGGGGGTTTCCCGATTGATGACGTAGAAAAGCCAAGTCGCTTTTCGTGTTGGGCTGAAGTGAGATGGGGCGAATGTGTACTGTGTCTGGTTGCAGAATTTCATCAGGAAATAAGCAAAGAGTAAGCGTTCATGCTTTTTCAGGTGCCTCCAGCCAGTTTAGGCAATTGTGGATAAATTTTGTCACCACACCGAGGAAAGATTTTGTTCTTCGGGACAGTTATCATGGATATTTGCGGTCGTCACTTCAAAGAGCACAGTTTCCAAGTCCAACACACCTGGAAGGTAAAGGTGGAAGCTGGAATTAGGGTCCGAAGACAGCTGAAAGAGGATGCTGTGCCAACTATTATAACAGAAAAATGTATTAAAGCACTCTCTGTTCATTCGCCAGCTGCAAATGCAAGCCTCAAACGCAACAGTGACACCGATTGTGTCAGGAGCAAGAGAGCCAAACTCAGAGACGTAAAGAAGGTACGGTTTGTGGAATGGGTGGTTGATCTTTTTGTGTTTCATTTCATTCTCAGTGTATGGTTGGTTGTAAAGATAGTTGTTGGTTTCTGTTGAGTGTTGGCAACAAACTGAAACATACATTGTTACTGTCATTGTGGCAGTCAGTCAGTCACACTGCCTGCTGCCACTGAAACTTGCATGTTTTTGATTGATTTTTTCCCCCTGCTGTTACTGTTTCCAACAAAACTGAAGTTACGATTCTTATTAACAAGAAAGTGTCCATGTCCACAAATAACAACTTGTTGGACTCCAGTCAATAATAGTTTGGGTTTTTATTTTTCAGGACATTGCTGAACATTAGGCACCCATGCAAGTTCAAGTTTCCACCCAACAACCATATGCTTTAGTAAGTGAATTATTTATCAGTATTTGGACACAGGATGGTGACTTAGTGTGCATTTTAAGATATATGCAGGTATGGTATGTATGTATGCTATACACTGCCCTGGTGAGTAAGAGAATAATGAGCTTAGATCAGCAGCTTAGATCTGATGTACGGTACGTCCCCGCATCAGTTTTTAAAATAAGAGCCAGAATCTTTGACTGCAATATATTGTAAAAGACCCCTCAGATTCTAATTGTCATTGTGGAACTTCAGAATTTAAGTGGAGGGAATGAGATTGAAAATGAGGAATGTAAAAAAGGGTATGTGTGGTGTGTGTGTGTGTGTGTGTGTGTGTGTGTGTGTGTGTGTGTGTGTGTGTGTGTGTGTGTGTGTGAGGGGGGAGGGGGGGGAGGGGGGGGGACTGAAAGTGAACAGCAATTGAAAGATTTCTACAGCAGGGAAGAGAATTAGTGTGATGATGCAGTAGCTGACAAATTTCTGTGCAAAGGAAAAGGCATTATCTCATAGATCTAAACAACCGAAAGAAAATGTGGTTTATCACATAATCATTTTAAAGTTATTTACATACTACGGTAATGTGTGTGTGTGTGTGTGTGTGTGTGTGTGTGTGTGTGTGTGTGTGTGTGTGTGTGTGAACAGATGTATGTATGTGCATGTGTATATCATGTACTATCTGTGTCGTGCCTATGTGTGTACATGTACATAATATGGTCAACCTGTAAAAATAATGTCGAACTGCCTGGAAAGAAACACAAGCGTCTGATGGCGATGGAGGTGGTACTGTACAAGGAGCTGTAGGTTCAAACTGGTACGGCTGAACTCCAAACACTTCAGTGAAAATTTCACGTTCGATGTCCTCTTCATTGGAACTTGACTCGTAGCTGGGAGCATCTGCCATTATCGCCGGAAAATAGTTGATTTTTTTAGGGACATGTCTTTCATTCACCGATAGTCTTGGCATTTATACGTCACTTGCGGAATCCCGGACTCTCGTCTCTTTCCGTACTGTGCTCGGCAATCTCCGTGGCGAGTCACGATTTGGCTACTTGCACGACCCGAAACATGGATAGAAGCGAGTTCCAGAAGAAAAGTAACACGTACATCGAAACACGCTCGATCATACTTTTGAACAACCCAAACATGCTATTTATGGGTGAAGACCCCTTTAAGTTTATTGGAAGTTTTTAAAATGTGATTTTTGTTTCCTTCTGGTTTTAGGATATATACTAGGGTCTGGTTAAAAGATTTCTTTCAAGTCTTTTTAAACCCATTGCCATTTAGTAACGTAGATTACAATGTTTTGACGACAATGGTTAAAAAAATTCGCGCGTTTCTGTATCAATCTGAATGTCAGCATCAAGTTTACTTGAGAAAACTACAAGCCACCAAAGCTTACTTGAGACAAAAGACACCTTTAGGTAGATTGACAGAGCATCATAGGTGTATTTGAAAAAAAACTAACCCTCTTTGGCGACATGCAACTTTTGACAATTTTATCTCATTTAAAGACGTCCTGTGAGAGTAACCTGCTTCCCAGATGCCTGATCGGACATTCATAACAAACATTGACACGTATAATTTTGTTTTGTGTGGTAGCATTCAATTTAGACTCCAATAAGAGAGTAGGTCAAAGCACAGACGCGCCTTTGTACATCTTTCTGTAGAACATACAATCTGCTTATAAGAAGAAAAAAAACTGAGATCTGAAAGAAATCGGCGACAAGCCTATCAACACATGGCATCGACTATACAATTCTATACTACTTCACACATTCTTGGGAATCTTGACTTTACCTTCTAAAGTACTAAAGTACTAAAATACAAAATGTCTCTTTATTGGAAGATTCAAAAGCGAACCTGCTTTAATAAGAGCCATAGATTATACTTCAGTCCTCTTAAGCTTTCTTTTGTTATTCTTTCTTTCTGTCTGTCTTTTTGAATAGCATTATTCAAGTAATTCGAATATTTTTGCCTAAAAAAAAGCGTCTTAGCTTTTTCTGTTTAATTTTGGTTTTCAACTTAAAAGAAAAATCTTAAGTGAGGCAGGAAGCGGTAGAAAACAATTACAAAACACGTACAGTAACTCTTGCTCCGTTATGAACTAAATCCACGCCCATCACTTGCAAGGGAAATAATTACAAAAGAAATCAACTTGTAGGCTCCAACCAACAGACCAGCAGACAGACGCACATGCATTCATGCGCGAACGCACACAGCGTGCATGCACGTGTTCAGAAGTGTGTGTGTGTGTGTGGGGGGGGGGGGGGGGGGGGGTCGGGGGAAGCAGTGTACTCTGCATTATCTTCACCTTCCCACAAAAAAAAGCAATCGAATACACACATACGCACACACACACACACACACACACACTCTCTCTCTCTCTCTCTCTCTCTCTCTCTCTCTCTCTCTCACAGAGAAAAAATCTAACACAGAGAAAAATCTGCGTTGCCGCCGGTACGGGGCGAGAGCTGGAGGTTGACCTGTTCCCATTGGACCGAGGTGTTATTTCTATGACAAAGTAGTCGTCCTCCTCCCGGTGGGAAAAAGAAAACTCGGGAGAAACCAGCGGAACAAGATCTACGCAGCTTAGTGTAGTCTGCAAGTTAGGCCAGACGAGATCGACTGGAGGCGAGTGCAGCACACTGTTGTTGCCCACGAGGAGAACAAACAAACAAACAAGCAAGCAACCAAAAACATTCTTTGTTGAGATTCTTCTTCTTCTTCTTCATCTTCTTCTTCTTCTTGAAAAACCTTCAGTTTTTTCTTTGTCCATCTTTTATAATTTTGCCTATACTTTACTGTTCAAAAATTCAGTTTATGTCTTTGTATCCTTTTTGTAGTTGTTTTGTCGTATATTTCTTTCTCCCTTTCTTTCTTTCTTTCTTTCTTTTCTTTACTTTATTTATTTATTTATTTTGTTGTTCTTGTTTTGTTTGTTTTCTTTTGTTTCTTTTGTTTGAAAACTTGCTCGTGTCCGTCTTTCATTATTTTTGTACTTCATTGACCATTTCTATGTTTATTCTCAATTTTTGCTTTGTTTTGTTGTCTATTTTTCTCTTCTTTGAAAACATGCTCATCGTATCTATTCCTTCTGTACTTTTCTTGTTGTTGTTATTGAAAATTTCTGTGTTTGTCTTTGGCAACTTCGACCCAGCAGACCTGGAGACAGCAGCTTCAGACCGGGTCAGCTGGCGGTCCACCATCAAGGCCAGCATCAAGGAAGCAGAGCAGAGCAGAGGAGAGAGGCCCAGTGGGAAGAACGGAGACGCCGCAGATGGGCAAAGGATGGCGTCGGCACCCACAGACACTGATGACGGAGACTTCACCTGCAGCAACTGCAACAGTCTGCCGCTCGAGGATCAGGCTCTTCAGCCACAGCAGGCGCTGCAACTCCACAACTGACTGATCCATGGCGCAACACCATTGTCTCTCCAGACAGATGGATGGTAACTGTGTGTCATTTGTGCTTTGTTTTGGTGTGCATTTCTTTCTTTTTTGTTTGTTGATGTCTGTCTTTCTTTCTATCTATCGATCTTTCCTTCTTTCTTTCTATCTTCCAGTCTTCTGTACTCCCTTTCTTTCATTCTATCTTTCTTCCTCTGTGTGTGTGTGTGTGTGTGAGTGTGTGTGCGTGTGCGTGTGCGTGTGCGTGTGCGTGTGCGTGTGTGTGTGTGTTTGCAGGTGCGTATATGTATGAGTGTGTGTGTCATCAGCAACACAGTGAGGCAGACCAAACAGGCCTGGTGAGGCAGGAACTGACACAAGTTGGTGCTTTCTGTGTAGCTTCCGTGTTCTCTGCTTCGCCGTCCGGTCAAAGCATTCCAACATATTCATAGACTATGGACGACAACTTCAGAACCCAAGGTATAATATGAAGCATGTCACACTGGATAATGTTGTCGCTGTATGACATTGTTAATCGGAGAATGAATCCACTGTGAAGGAGTTTGTGTCCTATTTTTCTCTATTGCAATGAGAAACACCAAACAGCATGAACTCTTTTTGTCATAAACTGAACAGCAGACGTTTCAGTCTGTTCACACCTGTAGATGTGATTCTCCAAGACTGTATCTGAGTGGAGAACTTGGTCTTTGAAAAGGAGTACCAAACACATTTGGCTTTCCTCCTCGCCTGGCTGTCGACATGAGCTCTGGGTACGGTTTTCGATGGAAAAATACTCTGTGGAAATGGACCAGTAATGTCAATACATTTTCAGTTGTATTTATCATGGACATAGAGTCATTAACAACATTTCGATCGGGAAGTCTGAATTTCGTAGAGTGACAATTAGCGCACAACTCTGACAATGACACAAAGTGGAACGAAGAAGACGACTGTTCCAGACAGGTCGGCATCGTCAGTCATGTCGTAGAGTCGCAAACTTGTACGGAAAAGATCGTAGCATGCGATCCACGAAATGACAGCTTACGCAATTGACTTGGAATGAACGTTTTCGGATTCGACAGTTTTTTTCACAAACTTTTGGCAAATCAAGAAGTAGTCCAGGTTTGGTCGGTGGAAGATGAAAAATGGCGCCCAAACTGATTGTGCAAGAAACAGTTTAGGGAGAATACGGGCTTTTTGGTCCAAGGTATAAAAATACATTCATTGTTGCGATTTTAGCGATGTATATATAGTAATGATATAGGTTCCGAAGCACTTACGTTAAAGAGTTGACACAAAACAATCCAGATTCATCAATCAAGGGAGGTAAGGGGGAAGGTAACTCCTGAATAAACCATTTCAACTGGCGGGTGATCGATGAAAAATGACGCCAAAATCGATCGTGCAAAATGCCAGTTTAGTTTAGAAAATATAGGCTTTTCGGTCCAACACAGTCATAAAGAATCAAATACATTCATTTGTGTGACTTCAGCGACATAGACATAATAATGATATAGGTTCTGAGGCATTACCATTTGAAGGAGTTGACCCGAACTAATCCAAGGTTGATCAATCAGGGGAGGTAAGGGGAAAGGTAACTCCCGAACAGACCATTTCATCTGCTGATGGTCACCACGAGAGATGTGCCCATTTGAGCACCTGGCTACATAGACCTTCACTTGCTGATTTTATTTGTCAGTTGTTCCTGTTGATATTAGTTCTCTCTGAAACACATTGCTCTCTATGGATTTGTTGTGGCTAAGGCTGTGTTCGGATGAACTAAAGTGTTTTTTGTGTATGGGAGAGCGTCATTAATGAGCAGCGTGGCGAAAATGCACAGAACAATGACACGTAACAATAGCAACAACAACCACCACAGTAACGATATCAGTCACCACCACAAGATAAAGGTTCAACGGAACTAAATCGTTCCTCTTTTTAACACCCCCCCCCCCCCCCCGCCCCTTCCAGCTCCCCTCTTCATATTTATTGTCCATACTCATTCTCTCTGATTCAATACAATCGGCTTTATGTTCACTCTATTTGTAGACCTTTTCGTGCGTTTCTTTCGTGCGCACGAAGTGAATCGATGTTGAGAAAAACAACGAAAGAAACCTTGAAAAAAAAAAGAAAAAAAAAGCTAAGGGCAGTAATTCTTGCAAGAAAACAAAGGGCAATAATTCGGTTGGTGTTGATCAGGAATATCTTCATTGGAGTCGCTCTTTGTGGGATTGAATCAGCCTTTTCTTTCAAAACAATAAAAGGACTATGCCGCCCAACGAACAAAACAAACAAATGACATGACAACACGCGACGCGTACGAAGAAGCACAGTAACTTTGGCCCCATCATGATGAAAAAAAAGTGAGTGAGTGCTCGTTTTTCGTGTTGAATGGTCCCAAATGGTGTTTCATGTTGCCTGAGGAACAAGACACAAGAGGTCTGGAAAGGCGTCGTGTTTGTCTTGTCATTGGTTTGTCCGGTGGTGTAGTCATTTCTCTTGGAGCTAGGTTTCTATTTCCGCCTGCATTCCCTCCCCCAACTCCTTCCCTCCCTGCCCCGCCCCTGCATGATGGTATGACAGTAGTGACGTCAATGTGAGCACAACGCCTGTGCTGGCTCCTGATCCCCTTTACAGTTGGAGGTGGAGAAGGCATTGGGGGTACAGGCCGTGACCTGTGCAATGACCCTCTGCTACACACGATTTTCTCTGATAGTTGATTGTACTGGGCTCCAGACTGATGTGGTCTGGCAGTATCAGATGTTATTTGGGCAGAGGTGGGACGCATCCACATCTGGGGGTGGGAATGCACCCTGTCCCCGAAACAGTACATAGCTCAGTCTATGCACGGTACACCTAACGTATCCGTTTGGCCCAGGAGTTCCATTGAATAACCAACATACTCCGTTTTCTGCAATGGTGTAGCCTGGGGATTGAACAGATGGCGTATAAGCGTATCCATTTTGAGTTGGAAGGTTGCCATGCAACATTGTGTGTGTGTGCGTGCGTGCGTGTGCGTGTGTGTGTGTGTGTGTGTGTGTGTGTGTGTGTGTGTGTGTGGTGTGTGTGTTTGAATCGGATATCCATCGCAGACAGACCAAAATTCAACAAATATAAATTTTTAACTCTTTCGATTTAGAAATTCTAATTTATTCCCTTGGCGGTATAAGCCAATGTTTTTGATAGATTTCTTTTTCGCGCAATCAGCGAATTACAAATAAACGAAAGAAAACTTTTCTATTCAACATGCTGACCATTCAGACAAGGGAAGTAATTCCATTTCTTGGCGGAATAAACTAATATTTCTAACCGTGAACTGACTTAAATGGATTCATTTTGTGCCCAGTAGTTACAAGAAGAGAAGTGACTGATTGCTTGTTCTTCGTTTCGAATTGTCCCAAATGTTGGTTAATCTTGCCTGAAGAAGAAGGCCAAAGAGGTCTCGAAACGCTTCATGTTTTGTTTTGTCATTTGTTTCCTCCCCCCCCCCCCACTCCTCCCCCCCCCCCCACACCTTTTCTTCTTCTTCTTCTTCTTCTTGTCCAACGTACGGAACAGTCATTTGTGTGTTAGGTTTGTGTTAGTTTCCGCCTGCAGTCACCTCACTTTCTTTCTTTCTTTTTTTTTTTTTTTTGTGCGCTCAGTCAGCAAAGATTGCACAAACACTACAGAGTTCATTTTAACCACACAGAGTAAAATGGTGACACATATGGCCCAAAGACAATGCCACTAATGGTTGGTGTTGATCTCACAGGAATGCATGGTCATTCAGAGAATTTATTAGAAATGAAATCACTTTCTATTGAAAAAAAAATGTTGACCATTTTCAGACAGGGGAAATAATTTTTATTGATTCAGAACTTCTAATTCCTTCCCTTGCTGTATATATAGTGTATCTACGCGTGAACTGCATTAAAGGGAGGAGGATATAGATTCTTGCCAGTACCTTTCTTTTTTTTCTTTTTTTTTCAATTTCTTGTTGTTGCTATTTTGCTGTCTTTAAATCACACTGTGGAAGAGAGACCCGCAGATGAGTTCGGTCACGGAAAGGGAAATAACTACAAAAGAATTATAGTTGTATACTCCGACATACGAACAGGCACAGATATATGCAGCTACAGACGCACGCATGTATACACGTGCCCGCGCGCTTGCGCGCGCACACACACACACACACACACACACACACACACACACGCGCGCGCACGCACGAACACACGCACACACACACACACATACACACACACACACACACACACACACACACACAAAATGGCAGAATAAGAAAGATTGTAAGCGCTACTCTTGAATGAATGATACGACACACAAATCAAGTTTTGTTTGTTTGTTTGTTTGCTATATCTGATATCACATATGAAAACTTTTTTTTTGGTAGCAATGGGAGATAGACGCAATCAATTATTACGAAAATAGCACAGAGAGAGAGAGAGAGAGAGAGAGAGAGAGAGAGAGAGAGAGAGAGTAGCAAAGGTCAGATCTTGGATGCACCCTTTCAACCAGTTTATGAATCCAAGCAAGCAACCAAAAACATTCTCTTGGCAACCTCGACCCGGCAGACCTGGAGACAGCAGCTTCAGACCGGGTCAGCTGGCGGTCCACCATCAAGGCCGGCATCAAGGAAGCAGAGCAGAGCAGAGGAGAGATGCCCAGTGGGAAGAACGGAGGTACCGCAGACGGGCAAAGAATGGCGTCGGCACCCACAGACACTGATGACGGAGACTTCACCTGCAGCAACTGCCGCTCGAGGATCAGGCTCTTCAGCCACAGCGGGCGCTGCAACTCCACAACTGACTGATCCATGGCGCAACACCATTGTCTCTCCAGACAGACGGATGGCAACTTTGCGTCATTTGTGCCTTGTTTTGGTGTGCATTTCTTTCTTTTTTGTTTGTTGATGTCTGTCTTTCTTTCTATCTATCGATCTTTCCTTCTTTCTTTCTCTCTTCCAGTCTTCTGTACTCCCTTTCTTTCATTCTATCGTTCTTCCTGTGTACCTTCTTTTCTCTCTTTTTTTCTTTTTTCTTCCGATATCAATCGCAGACAGAACAAAATTCAACAAATGTGACATTTTAACTCTTTCGATTCAGAACTTCTAACTCATTTCCTTGGCAGTACAAACTAATGTTTTGATAGATTTCTTTTGCGCCCAATCAGCGAATTGATTAGAAAAGACAAAAAGAAAACTTTTCTATTCAAACAAATGCTGACCATTTTCAGACAAGGGAAGTAATTATTTGGAATCAGATCATCTAATTCCTTCCCTTGTCTGTCGAAACTAATATTTCTACGCGTGAACTGACTTCAATGGATTCATTTTGCGCCCAGTAGTTACACGAAAAGAAGTGGCTGATTGCTCGCTCTTTGTTTCGAATTATCCTAAGTGTTGGTTAATCTTGCCTGAAGAAGAAGGCCAAAGAGGTCTCGAAACGCGTCGTGTTTTGTTTTGTCTTTTGTTGCCCCTATCTTTTTTTCTTCTTATCCAACGTACAGAACAGTCCTTTCTCTGTTAGGTTTGTGTCAGTTTCCGCCTGCAGTCATCTCACTGTCAGTTTTGTTTTCTTCCTTTTATGCGCGCTCTGTCAGCAAAGATTGCACAAACACTACAGAGTTCATTTTAACCACACGTAGTAAAAGGGGTGAAATATGTGGCCCAGCGACAATGCCACTAATGCTTGGAGTTGATCTAACGGGGATGCATGATCACTCAGCGAATTCATTACAACTGAAAACACTTTCTATCGAAAAAAAAAAAAGTTGAACATTTTCAGACAGGAGAAGTAGGGTTTTTTTTTTTCATTCATAACTTCAGATTCATTCCTTTGCTGTATAAAGTAGTGTTTCTACACGTCAACTGAATTAAAGGGAAGAGAATATAGATTCTTGCCAGTCCTTTTTTTTACTTAAATTTGTTGTTGTTGTTGCTATTTTGGTATTTTAACATCAGGGCAGCTTCAAATCACACTGTGGATGAGAGTCCTGCAGATATGAGTTGGGCCACAGAAAGGGAAATAACTACAAAAGAATTATAGTAGTACGCTCCGACGTACGGACAGGCACAAATATACGCAGCTACGTACGCATGCATGTATGCACACACACACACACACACACACACACACACACACACACACACACACCACACGCCTGTTTTGAATAAACAGACTGGGGCGTGTTTCTGGACGATGACAGCCCACTAGACAAGACAACTGACGTGATCTCCAGCTACATCAACTTTTGCGTGGGCATGGTACTACAGACAATGGAGATCAAGCTGTACCCAACTCCAAGCCCTGGATCACCAAGGACATGAAACAGCTGCTAAAAGAGAGAAAGTCAGCTCTGAAAGGAAAGGACACCAGGAATTTGCAGCTCACTTAGAAGAAGATCGACAAGAGGATCAGGGAGGAGAAGAAGTACTCTGCAAAACTCGAGGACAACTTCCGGCAAGGTGACTCCAGGAAGTGCTGACAGAACATCTCTGCCATAACAGGGTACAGGCCCAAGAAATCTGAACTGAGAGCAGACGACGAGAGGAGATTGGCCAATGTACTGAATGTGTTCTACACACGTTTTGACCAGCGGGACTTCAGCATTGAGCAGCAGCGGGCCATGGACACGGTGCCCCAGATCCCTGGACCCCCAGTGACCATCAATGAAGAGGAAGTCCGCAGACTGTTCAGGAAGCTGAATGTCAGAAGTGCCTCTGGTCCGGATAGCATCAGCAGTAGGACTCTGAAAACCTGCAGCAACTCCTTGGCCCATGTCTTCAGAGAGCTGTTCGAGCGAACATTTCAGGAAGGCCATGTTTCGCGATTATGGAGGTCATCCACAATCATTCCTGTGCCAAAGAAGAAAGTGATCAGTCAGCTCAACGACTACAGACCAGTGGCGCTAACATCAGTCCCCATGAAATGTACTGAGGAAATTGTCCTCAAGCATCTCAGGAGAGAAACTGAAGACCATCAAGATCCACAGCTGTTCGCCTCCACCAGAGGTAGGAGCACAGAAGATGTCATCCAGACAATGCTGCACCACTACCACCAGCACCCTGATAGGCTAGGGACGTTCGCCAGGGTTCTGTCTGTGGAGTTTTCAAGTGCTTTGAACACCATTCAGCCCCATCACCTCGTTGGGAAACTACTGGCCATGGCTGTTAACCCAGAGATCATCAAATGGATCTTCAGCTTCCTGACTGACAGACCATAGCAAGTCGTAGTTGGCCGGGTTGTCTCCGATGTCCTGGTGACCAATGCAGGAGCCCCCACAGGGGTGTGTTCTGTCGCATGCCCTGTTCACCATCTACACAGCTGACTGCCGCACCAGGGAAGCATGCAGTCTGCAGACCAAGTTCGCAGATGACACGTCACTTACAGGGCTGATGCACGACTCTGATGAAACCATGTACCAAGAGACAGTCGGCAAGTTGGTGGACTGGTGCGACAGGAAATTCCTTCAGCTCAATGTCACCAAGACAGAGGAGATGGTCATCGACTTCCGCAGGAACCCAAGCAGCACCCACCCACTTGTCATGAAGGAAGAGGAAGTGCGCATTGTGCGTACCTACAAGTACTTCGGCAAGTCATTGACAAGTTGGAGTGGACCCCTAACATCGACATGTGCTGCAAGAAGGCCAACCAGCGTCTTTTCTTTCTGCGGAAGCTCCCACAGTTCAGGGTCAACAGCACCATCCTGAACTTGTTCTATCAGTCGGTGATCCAGTCCATCCTCCTCTACAACCATCTGTGCTTCCAGTCGTAACGCTGGTCGACTGCTGTCCATGAGATGCAGGACATCCAGATATAAAGATTATTTTCTGCCATCAGCAATTAGAGCCCTGAAGGAGACTTGCAGGCGGAATTGAAAATCGATGCCCTTGCTGGCAGATACAGTAAAACAGTAATCATCCTGTCCGCTCCCCCTGTCCTCACTCCAGCCAGTCCATCTTTAAGGTACCCTCCTCAACCCATTCCTCCGTCTCCATCCCCATCTACCCCCCTCCCCTCCCCACTGCACCCTCCCTCCTCCCCCCTTCTTCCAATCAAAACTGTACTGATCTCAGGATTATAATGTTGGTGTAATGGTGATGATGATTGCAGTGATAATGATAATTAAAATAACTGAATTTTGAAACCCACGCATACTTAAGCAGACTCATGATAGACATTCAAGCACATGCAGATATGCTGGCAAGCATAGGCACCCACATTTATGCACTCATTTATGCATTCTTGCTTTCACGCACACACAACACATACACAGAGAGCGACACTCACGCGCTTATGCACAGATGCATGCACATCCACAGGCACACACATACATGTGTACACACATAGGCACACTTACACACGCACATGCACACACATGCTCACACAGATGCGCACACTCACAATCAGACTTGAGCACACATGCCCACACACAGGCACAATTAGTACAGATCAATGGTTACATACATATTCAATGTGGTTGTGCTGTTGTGGGGTATATTATGGAGATCTAGTCCTTTGATCTTATGTTCATATCATGTTTATAACCATGATGTGTTGACAAATTTTAGTTTATGAATTTCTGTGTGTGTGTGAGAGAGAGAGACTCACACACGCACATACACACTCACAATCACACACACGCACTCACACACACACACACACACACACACACACACACACACACACACACACACACACACACACACACACATACACACACACACACATACTCACTACCACACACGCTCACGCACACACACTCACGTGCACACACGCTCGCGCGCGCACACACACACACCCATACACACACACACACACACACACACACACACGTGCGCGCGCGCCCAAACACACTCACATACAGTGCACGCAAAGAGAGAGAGAGAGAGAGAGAGAGAGAGAGAGAGAGAGAGAGAGACAGACAGACAGACAGACAGACAGACAGACAGAGACAGAGACAGACAGAGACCGAGGCAAAGACATAAAGAGAGAGAGAGAGAGAGAGAGAGAGAGAGAGAGAGAGAGAGAGAGACAGACAGACAGACAGACAGACAGACAGACTGAGCCAGAGAAAGGGTGAGAGCTGTTACATGACCACAATCATAAACAAGAAAAAAAACAACAACATGAAAACCCTCACACAGACAGAAGCATTAATAGCAAAAGCAAGAGACATTGCAACACACACACACACACACACACACACACACACACACACACACACACACACACACACACACACACACACGCACACACACACACACATATATATATATATATATATATATATATACAGAGAGAGAGAGAGAGAGAGAGAGAGAGAGAGAGAGAGAAGAGAGAGAGAGAGCATGATGGAATAAACTCCAGTTTCCTCGTTCGTGAACTGAATGGTGAAAGCCACACAGAAAAGTTTCATGTCCACAAACACCCAAAGGTCAAAAGGGCGCGCAGCCCTCAGTCGGTCAATGGACATGACAATGCCCAGTGGTCAGGCAGCTGGAACCACTTCTGCCTGTTTCCCAAACATGACTTCCATGACCTTTCTGCCTTCCCGCCTCCTAATCCATTAGCTAATTGGTTGTTAAAAGGTCGAGGGCAAGAACGGCAATGATATGTGTGTGCACACATCCCACCTCAATCGCCCACCACGTTCCCTGCTTTTGAACTGTGACCAGTCGTCCATGATCAATAACACAGGCTTGTGTTCGTTTATTTGCTTATGAAGTCTCTCTCTCTCTCTCTCTCTCTCTCTCTCTCTCTCTCTCTCTCTCTCTCTCTCTCTCTCTCTCTCTCTCCTCTCGTCTCGTCTGTTGATGATGCTAATGTTGTTTCTGGTGTTGTCTTTGCTGCTATTGATCTATTTCATCATCATTTTACCAAAGAGTGTGTCTGACAATATGTTTACTTATAACAAAGTAGAATTGCAAGGATAAACTGGAAGACTAGACATTGTTTAATTGGTTTATTGTTGAGTACCAAAGTTCTCTCTCTCTCTCTCTCTCTCTCTCTCTCTCTCTCTCTCTCTCTCTCTCTCTCTCTCTCTCTCTCTCTCTCTCTCTCATGCGCGTGAAAGCATTTCGGAGCAGTCACCCCGTCGTTACCTTATTGCATTTTCCTCTTGTGTTGTCTGTTTCATTCAAGTCTCTGGCTACTTCTTCCGTTCTTTTTTCTTCTTGTGAGTCTATTTCCTTACCTTCTTCTCTGCCATATTTTCCTACTCTTTTCCCTTCATACCCACATGGTAAAGCATAGCGTCTACTGCAGTACCGTGAGTCAAAGGAGCGGAAAGCCGTCCCTAAGTCAGTGGATTCTACAGTATCAGGTGTCTGTGAGCCCCCTAGGTGAACAGCAGAACCGTATTCCTACAGCAAATACAACTGTTTGCGTGAATATAAGGCACTTTTATAGATGTGATACAAATAAATGTATTGTAATTAATGCACTGAGTACGGAATCCACCACAAAGAAGGAATGTTTGGAAACGAAAGTACGATTACTGTAACGAAACAGAGTAGTGCATCCCCCCCCCCCCCCCCCCCCCCCCACCTAATGAACGAGTGCATACCATTTTGTTTACTTTACGAGCATTCAGTGCCTCTGTCTGCACTATCCCTTCTCACTATGAGAGAGAGTAAACAGTGCGTGGGAATTTTGCTGGAGGCGCGCTCAAGCTGGAACTAAGACGTCATTTAAGCGTGAAGATATTGTCAAACAGTCTGCTGTTTATTTATATAAAGCATCTAAAATTCGATCTGGATATTGCTCATAATTCTGTAATCAATTTTCGCATGTTTCTCTACCCATTTGGCGTTTTAATTCTAGTTGCAAAGCGAGACGACAGCGGAAATCTAAACAAATCTTAAATATATGTTAGCGAACCGCCCAGAGATCGTGGACAGAGTCACAAGACGAAACACAACGCGTTTCGACCTCTTAGGTCTTCATCGGGTGAGACATAAACGAATAAAACAACGAAAATTCACTTAGCTTTGATCGCTTCAGATCACTTCACAGGGTTCAGCGCAAGGAAGAAGGCGTTGAATCAACACCTTCTTCCTTCTTTCTTCCTTGCGCTGAACCCTGTGAAGTTTATGTCTCACCCGATGAAGACCTAAGAGGTCGAAACGCGTTGTGTTTCGTCTTGTGACTCGTTTGTCCACGTTCTCTGGGCGGTTCGCTAACATTTATTTAAGATTTGTTTTAATTCTGTAGTGAACATTTCCTGTACCTGTATTCTATGTTGTTTATACACCACCTTCGAAAGCGGCCATCGCCTCATTGAATAAACTCCCGCTCTCTCTCTCTCTCTCTCTCTCTCTCTCTCTCTCTCTCTCTCTCTCTCTCTCTCTCTCTCTCTCTCTCTCTGTGGCGCACTGAGGGCGCCCACATGGTCCCCCTGCCCTCCTCTCTCTCTGTGCTGGTGCTTTAGGAGCCGTCTCCATACTCATTAATCCTCTTTTCAGGGTTCTGTCTGTCTGTCTGATTGTCTGTCTGTCTGTCTGTCTGTCTGTCTGTCCGTCTCTCTGTCTCTGTCTCTGTCTCTCTCTCTCTCTCTCTCTCTCTCTCTCTCTCTCTCTCTCTCTCTCTCTCTCTCTCTCACTGCTGCTCTGGAATCGTCTCCACAGTCAGTCACTCCTCTCAATTTCAGGTGTCTCGCTCTGTCTGTCTCTGGTTCTCTGTCTGTCTGTCTGTCTGTCTGTCTGTCTGTCTGTCTGTCTGTCTCTCTCTCTCTCTCTCTCTCTCTCTCTCTCTCTCTGTCTGTCTGTCTCTCTCTCTGTCTCTATCTCTGTCTCTGTCTCTCTGTCTGTCTGTCTGTCTCTCTCTCTGTCGCTGTCTCTCTCTCTCTCTCTCTCTCACTCTCTCTCTCACTGTTGCTCTGGAATCGTCTCCACAGTCAGTCACTCCTCTCAATTTCAGGTGTCTCGCTCTGTCTGTCTCTGTCTGTCTGTCTGTCTGTCTGTCTGTCTGTCTGTCTGTCTGTCTGTCTCTCCTCTCTCTCTCTCTCTCTCTCTCTCTCTCTGTCTCTCTCTCTGTCTCTATCTCTGTCTCTGTCTCTCTGTCTGTCTGTCTGTCTCTCTCTGTTGCTGTCTCTCTGTCTCTGTCTCTGTCTCTGTCTGTCTGTCTGTCTCTCTCTCTCTCTCGCTCTCGCTCTCTCCTTCAAGGCATTTCAGTTTAGATTAGTCATGAGTTCGTGACAGAGTAGAACATCCAGTTTTTCTTGTTTTCTTTGTGATTTTTATATTGTTGTTATTTTCTCCATGCCCCCCTTCATAAGGGGCCATGGCCTTTATATGAAGTAAACCATCTGAGTTCTGAGTTCTGACTCCTCTCCTTTCCTCCCTCCCCCCTCTCTCTGTCTCCCCCTCCCTCCCTCCTCTCTCTCTCCCTCTCTCTCCCTCTCTCTCCCTCACTCCTCTCTCTCCCCCTACTCTCTCTGTCTATTGCTCCTACTCTGGGGGCCATCTTCATGGTCAGCTACTCCTCTGTCTTTTAGACACAGAGAGAGAGAGAGAGAGAGAGAGAGAGAGAGAGAGACAGACAGACAGACAGACAGACAGAGACAGAGACAGAGACAGACATACAGACATACAGATAGACAGACAGACAGAGAAAGAGAGAGCTTAACGGCAGAGGATGACTGAGTATGGAGACGGTCCCCAGAGCAGCACAGAAAGAGAGAGAGAGAAGAGAGAGAGAGAGAGAGAGAGAGAGAGAGAGAGAGAGAAGAGAGAGAGAGAGAGCTTACCTTTTTTAATGATAGAAAGAGATAGACGCATTTACATATTACGAACATAGCAAGGTAAAGAGAGAGAGAGAGAGAGAGAGAGAGAGAGAGAGAGAGAGAGAGAGAGAGAGAGAGAGAGAGAGAGAGAGAGTTGACAAGAATCTTTTTCCAAGGAAGTAATTGTTGACAAAGACCAAGTATGCTTTCTTCTTGTATTTCTTAAGAGAACACAAAACCTACCAAATTCCAACGTTTACTTCTGTAAAGAAAAATAGGTCTTTATGAACAAATAGAGGTGTGTTGTATTCGGGGAGTAGATGGAATTTGTGACACTGTACATGATCAGTATAAAGCTTGTGGTGGTGGTTGAAATGATGGCATTGTTGCTCATTCCATACGGTATGAACATTGGTGTTTGATTGAAGTCACTATGAATGCACTGGGAAACGTCATGAGATTGTCCGGGGCTACATTGTATACAGGCAGCTGAGCAGGAACACTGAGAGTGTCACCGTCTGATGACGCTGACCTTTCTGGAACTGCTTGCAGTTTGTCCTGGAACCTGCACTGTCGTCCGATTGGAAGACTTCATCAGTCTGTCTTCGCCTGCACTGCCTACCACTCCACACCATCACAACGACATGGGTGCACACTTTACCACCTGCCTACAACTCCAATAGCTGCTTTAGGTTGTTTTTGGTTTTGGTTTTGTCTTTGTGCGTAATGCCGCTGACATACATGAACAACCAGACAGACAGACGCAGGGAGAAATCTGCACTGCAATCACACCAATATCTGCCACTGTACTTTAAACTACAGTCACACCAATATCTACCACTGTACTTTAAACTAGTCACACCAATATCTGCCACTGTACTTTAAACTACAGTCACACCAATATCTACCACTGTACTTTAAACTACAGTCACACACACACACACACACACACACACACACACACACACACACACACACACACACACACACACACACACACACACACACACACACACGGAGGAAGTGGAATGAGTTCGCGCGCGCTCGCACACGTAACGTGGCAGTATGTTCAAACGCACTCTTATTGCTTTGTTATATCTCTGTCGCTTTCACTGTCAAAGAGTTTCGTAGTGTGTTTACCGTCATATCCATAACAGCAACTGTGATTAGATTTGGTATCAAACACACAGGACTGGCGAAGTTGGTTTTAATAGGAGCCATGCCATAGATCATACTTCAGTCCTGCTCAGCCTTTCTTTTTTTTAGTTTTTATGTGTTTGGTTTTTGTTTAGCAATATTCCTCGTAGTTAATGCTTTCTTTTTCTTTAAAAATGTTATAACTTCTGATTAATTTTGGTTTCTAATTTGAAAAGAAATCAAAAATGGGGCAGGAAACGTAAACAGTAATTAAACAATACGTACAGCATCTCTTGCTCCTTTTTGAACTAAACCCACCACCATCACTTTCAAAGGAAACAATTACAAAGAAATCTTGCTGTATGTTCCGACGAACAGACCGGCACCAACATATGCAGCTACGCGCGCGCATACTCATAGAGAAACAGACACACATTCATGCATGCACGCACGCACGCATGCATGAACGTGTTCGGAGGGAAAGCAGTGTACTCGGCATTATCTTCGCCTTCCCACGAAAAGGAAAAAAACAAACAAACAAGCACACTCACAAAGCGAAAAATTTGCGCTGCCGACTGTAGGGGGCGAGAGCTTGAGGTCGACCTGTGTCCATTGAACCGTGGTGTTATTTCTATGACAGAATAGCCAGTCGTCCTCCTCCCGATGGGAGAAACCAGCGGAACAAGATGTACGTTGTGAGGTCTGCCAGTTAGGTCAGACGAGATAAACGGGAGGCGAATGCAGCATACTGTTGTTGCCCACGAAGAGAACAAACAAACAAGCAACCAAAAACATTCTCTTGTTGAGCGTCTTCTTCTTTCTTTCTTCTTCTTCTTGAAAAACTCCTGTTTTTCTTTGTCCATCTTCTATCATTTTTCCTATACTTTACTGTTTAAAAATTCAGTTTATGTCTTTGTATCCTTTTCTGGAGTTGCTTTGTTGTATCTCTCTCTCTTCTCTCTCTCTCTCTCTCTCTCTCTCTCTCCATCTCTCTCTCTCTCTCTCTCTCTCTCTCCTCTCTCTCTCTCTCTCTCTCTCTCTCTCTCTCTTCAAACTTGCTCGTGTCCGTCTTTCATTCTCTCTGTACTTCATTGACCATTTCTATGTTCATGTCTTGTCAATTTTTGCGTTGTTTTGTTGTCTGTTTCTCTCTTTTTTGAAAACATCCTCATCGTGTCTCCCTTTCATTCTTTCTGTACTCTTCTTGTTGTTGTTGTTGTCGCAAATTTCTGTGTTTGTCTTTGGCAGCCTCGACCCAGCAGACCTGGAGACAGCAGCCTCAGACCGGGCCAGCTGGCGTCCACCGTCAAGGCCGGCATCAAGCAAGCAGAGCAGAGCAGAGGAGAGAGGCCCAGTGGGAAGAACGGAGGCGTCGCAGACGGGCAAAGAATGGCGTCGGCACCCACAGACACTGATGACGGAGACTTCAACTGCAGCACAACACCATTGTCTCTCCAGACAGACGGATGGCAACTTTGTGTCAATTGTGCCTTGTTTCGGTGTGCACTTCTTTCTTTTTGTTGGTTGATGTTTGTCTTTCTTTCTATCTATCGATCTTTCCTTCTTTCTTCCTGTCTTCCAGTCTTCTTTACTCCCTTTCTTTCGTTCTTTCTTCCTGTGTATCCTGTTTTCTCTCCTTTTTTTCTTTCTTCTGCCCCCCCCCCCCCCCCCCCCAACTTTCAAAGTTCCTTTCTTTCCTTTGTATCTTTCTCTCTTGATTTCTTTATTAAAAAAGTCGTTCGTCAGTTTTTTCCTATTTTGCTGGATGTCTTTTGTCCATGTTGCTGTTGTTGGTTGCTGTCATTTCGTAATCCCATCCCTGCTTTCTTCTGTCTATCTCTGTTTGTCTCATTCTTTTGTCTGTACTCGTCGCTGTGCCTCTTGTGTCTCTTTGTGTCTGTCTGTCTGTCTGTCTGTCTGTCTGTCTGTCTGTCTGTCTGTCTGTCTGCGTGTCTGCCTGCCTGTCTGTCTGTCTGACTCTCGTATTTCCTCTCGGTCTGTTTGATCTGTCTCATGCTGTGTTACATTTGTGTGTAGTGTGTGTGTGTGTGTGTGTGTGTGTGTGTGTGTGTGTGTGTGTGTGTGTGTGTGTGTGTGTGTGTTTTCTTTTTGTCACGTTGTCTGGGATATTGCTTTTGACCAATTCCCTTCTTAATTAGTGAAATGCCATTAAAGAGTGCTGAAGATGTCTTATGTGTCATGTTCAATCAGTGATTACGGGACCTAATTGTCATCTTATTCTTGACGTCTTTCTGACAAGATAACAATAATATTGTGTGTGTGTGTGTGTGTGTGTGTGTGTGTGTGTGTGTGTGTGTGTGTGTGTGTGTGTGATGTGTGTGTAATGTGTGTGTAGTTGTAGGTGTGTGTATATGTGTGAGTGTGGGTGTCAGCAACACGGTGCCGCAGACCAAACGGGCCTGGCGAAGCAGGAACTGACACAAAGTTTGTGCTTTCTGTAGTAGCTTCCTTGTTCTCTGCTTCGCCGTCCGTTCAAAGCATTTCAACATATTCATAGACTATGGATGACAACTTCAGAACCCAAGGAATAATATGAAACGTGTCACACTGGATAACGTTGTCGCTGTAAGACATTGTTGGTGATTAAAATCGGAGAATGAACCCGCAGTGAAAGAGTTTGTGTCCAATGTTTCTCTATTGCGATGAGGAACACCAAACAGCATGAACTCTTTTTGTTATGACTGAACAGCAGGCGTTTCAGTCTGTTCCCACCTGTAGATGTGATTCTCCAAGACTGTATCTGAGCGCAGAACTTGGTCTTTGAAAAGAAGTACCAAACACAAATGGCTTTCCTCCTCGCCTGGCTGTCGACATTAGCTCTGGAAAAAATACTCTGTGGAAACGGACCAATAATGTCTATACATTTTCAGTTGTATTTATCATGGACATAGAGTCATTAACAACATGTCGATCGGGAAGTCTGAATTTCGTAGAGTGACAATTAGCGCACAACTCCAACAATGACACAAAGTGGAACGAAGAAGACGACTGTTCCAGACAGGTCGGCATCGTCAGTCATGTCGTAGAGTCGCAAACTTGTGCGGAAAAGATCGTAGGTATGCGATGCACGAAATGACAGCTTACGGACTTGACTTGGAACGTACTTTTTGATTCGACAGTTTTTCTCACAAACTTTTGGGAAATCAAGAAATAGTCCAGGTTTGGTTGGCGAAAGATGAAAAATGGCGCCGAAATTGATTATGCAAGATACCAGTTTAGGGAAAATATTGGGTTTTTGGTCCAAGGTATAAAATACATTCATTGTTGTGACTTTAGCGACGTATACATAATAATGATATAGGTTCCGAGGCACTGACATGTTAAAGAGTCGACACGAAATAATCCAGATTCATCAATCAAAGGAGGTCAGACGGAAGGTAACTCCCGAACAAACCATGTTAACTGGCGGGCGAAGGAGAAAAAGAGGCGCCAAAATCGATCGTGCAAAATACCAGTTTAGTTTTTAAAAAATATGGGCTTTTCGGTCCAACACAGTTGTAAAGAATAAGATACATTTATTTGTGTGACTTCAGCGACATAGACATAATAATGATGAAGGTTCTGAGGCATTCCCATTTGAAAGAGTTGACACGAGCTAATCCAAGCCTGATCAATCAGGGGAGGTAAGGGGAAGGTAACTCCCGAACAGAACATTTCATTTGCCTTTGGTCACCACGAGAGAGGTGCCCATTTGAGCATCCGGCTACGAAGACCTTCACTTGCTGATGTATTTGTCAGTTGTTCCTGTTGATATTGGTTCTCCCTGAAACACATTGCTCCCTGGGACTGGTTGTGGCTAAGGCCGTGTCCGGATGAAGTGTGGTTTGTGTATGGGAGAGCGTCATCAATGAGCAGCGTGGTGAAGGATGCACAGAACAATGACACGTAACAACAGCAACAGCAACCTCCACAGTGACATCATCAGCCACCACCATAACAAAATACAGCTTCAACGGAATTAAATCGTTCCTCTTTTTGACAACCCTCCCCGGCTCCCCTCTTCACATTTATTGTCCATACTCATTCCCTCTAAATCAATACAATCAGATTTATGTTCACTCCATTTGTAGTCCTTTTCGTGCGCACAGAGTGAATCGATGTTGAGAGGAACAATTACAGAAACCTTGAAAAGGAAGAAAAGGGCAGTAATTCCTACAAGAAAGCAAAGAGCAGTAATTCGGCTGGGGTTGATCAGGAATATCTTCATTGGAATCGTTTTTGGGATTGATTCAACCTTTTCTTTCCAAACAGTTCAAAACAATAAAAGGACTATGCCGCCCAACGAACGAAACAAACAAATGACATGACAAAACGCGACGCCTACGAAGAAAATGGAGTAACTCTTGTCCAATCACGATGAGAAAAAAGTGAGTGATTGCTCGTTCTTCGTGTTGAATGGTCCAAAATGGTGTTTCATGTTGCCTGAGGAACAAGACACAAGAGGTCTGGAAAGGCGTCGGTTTTGTCTTGTCATTGGTTTGTCCGGCGGCGTAGTCATTTCTCTTGAACTAGGTTTCTATTTCCGCCTGCAGTCCCTCCCCCGACTCCTTCCCTCCCTGCCCCGCCCCTGCATGATGGTATGACAGTAGTGACGTCAGTGTGAGCACAACGCCTGTGCTGGCTCCTGATCCTCTTTACAGTTGGAGGTGGAGAAGGCATTGGGGTACAGGCCGTGACCTGAGCAATGACCCTCTGCTGCACAGGATTTTCTCTGATAGTTGATTGTACTGGGCTCCAAACTGATGTGGTTTGGCAGTATCAGATGTTATTTGGGCAGAGGTGGGACGCATCCACATCTGGGGGTGGGAATGCACCCTGCCCCCGAACTAGTACATAGCGCAGTCTATGCACGGTACCCCTGGTTGGTCTCTGGATGTCTGAAACTCCTCTAACGTATCTGTTTGGCCCAGGAGTTCCATTGAATCACCACATCCGACTCTACGTTTTTTGCAATGGTGTACCTGGGAAATGAACAGACGGCGTTTAAAGCGTGTCCCCATGTTTGAGTTGAAATGGGGGGGGGGGGGGGGGGTGGGGGTGGGGGGGGGGGGGGGGGGGGGGGGTGGGGGTTGCCATGCACCAGTGTGTGGTGTGTGGTTGTGTTGGTGTGTGTGTGGTGTGTGTGTTGTGATTCAGATATCAATCGCAGGGAAAGGGGGGTCTCTAAAGATGCGCTCTTGTTCTTCTTCTTTTTGCTCTTCCCCTTTTCCCTCCAGATTCTGCTTGCTGAGGGCGCTGTTTTTTTTTTCAGGTCTTTCCCAGTTTTTCCAAGCCTTGTTTTCACTGGCAGTGGGGTTTTCATTTGCATCTTGGGTTTTTCTTTGGACCCTAAATCTTGTCCATCTTTTCTTGGGCTTTGGGATTTTTTGGAGGTGTTTTCTTTTTGGGGTTAGTTTTTGCTCCAAGGCGTTCTAAGTGCATACACAAGTCCCCAAATGTGGAGTTTGTGTTCCGGGGTGCTTTTCCTTTTGGCATCGATCTTTGGACGATTTTGCTTAGTTTCCCCCCAATCTTCAGTTTCTTTTTGCTCGTGGGGGTGATTTTTCAGGCGCCTGGCATGGGGGGGCCTGTGCAAATTCCCTCATCCGAACCAACGCGGGGTTCCTTGGAACTGGGGTTTTAAACCCTGGCCTTGTTTTCCGACGTTTATCTGCTGAGCAGTGCGCTTGCTCATTCAGATGAGTTTTTCAAATCCCATTTTTGTTTGGGATCTTTCCCACGGGGGGGAAAGCGAAACGCTTTCCACAGACACAGGATATTCCCTTTTTTGGTCCATGTTCATAGTCCTTTTTTGGGATTTGCAGTCATATTGGTTGAGCCCGATGGTTTCTCTTCCTCCCCCTTTCGGGAACCCTGGGGCATTTTTTCCTTTTATTCTTAGTAGCCACATGTTTTAAGGCAAAGTGGGGGGCCAGCCCCCAAAGCCCTTGGTTCTGGTCTTTCCCGTGTCCTCCGGTCTTTCCCGGACGTCCTCCCGGCCTATTCCCGGGAAATCAATGGTTTACCCATGCTCAGAGAAAGAAACCCGGGAGAGGTGGCAGCAGAAACCTCAGAAAGAACCCCTTCAAGCAAGTGTTTCGGGGCCCTTATTCCCTGACACCTGGGGGGTTGGGGGCCACACCCGTTCATGACTGGATGCCTCTGCTGCCCCCTTTTTTTCCATCTTGGGGCAATGGCGGGATTCGAACCCTGACCCTCTGGGCATCTCATTTTCCCTTTAAAGACTCGCGCTTTAACCCTGAGCCCAGGGGCACCTGATATTTGTAGGGAAATTAAGCCTTTTTAAGTTCACTTTGTTCCTCCCGACCAGATCCACTTAAACCCCTCTCCGCTTCTGCCATTGCTTTCAGGGCCGGTTTTTTCCCTTCCTGCAACTGAGAGTGTTTCATGAGGCTGTATGCAAGTTTCCCTACAAACCCCTAGCTCCAATTTTTTTGCAGTGAGGGCTTTGACCTGAAGGGCCCTTTTCTCCTCAGGTGTTTCCAAACACATTACTTTTCATCTTGTAATTTTGGCTGCCCCCATTTGTTCTAATGGCCCCGTGACTCGACATGATCATGCTTGGTTGATTGAGTGGGGTACTATGTCGGTCCATACCTTGCTGATGATTTGGGGGACTCTTCCATTCTGGGGGGCTGCAGTGCACTCCCATCAACTGCCCTTCCAGCAAATTGCCTCATGTTTTCGGTGGCACTGTTGTTCTTGGCCTTTTATTTGCTGTCCTGCCGTGAAGAATGTTGCGGGGGCTTTGGGGTCCCGATTTTTCCCTTTTTTTTGGTGTTGGTACTAGCCCGAATTTCTTGTACAATCTTTGAGCACTTGGTTTTGCCTCCATGTTTACCCTTTCCCTTGGGGGCCCGGGGTACTTTTCATGAGCTTAGGACATGCTCCACTGTTTGTTTTTTATGGAGAGGGGCAGCGGATCGTCTGTTTTCCCCCACTTCACCAGTTTGCATTTGAGGGCAGAAGGGCATATCAATCTGAGAATGAAGTGATCCTGAGGGGGCCATGCGCCAAATGTCTTCCCAATGAGACTTCTTTGGATGCATTCTCCCACTTGTCCATTTGCCCTTTTCGGCTCTGATGGGCTGTTTTTTGGAGCAAAAAAAAACCACCAGATTTGCATCCTCCTCGCCCGGAATCTCTTTGAAAAAGGGGGAAGGGAAAATGCCCAAACACTTCATTTGGGAATGTCTATAGCATGTTAAAGAGTCTGAAGTTTAAGTCTCTTGAATCATTTTGAGCAGTTGCTGGATACAAAAAAAAAATTTGTAGGCTTAGACTGCTATGAAAACCCCGTACTCAGTGTGTAGTCTTCTGCCTTAACGGTGAGTTTGGAACAGATCAAAGTGATTCATTTTGCGGGGGATAATTTGACCGAACGAAGAAACCCTTTCGGGACTGACACCACCCACCCCCACTCATGGAATTTTTCAAGGGGTGAAGGGAGACCAGTTCCTTCCAAAAGAAATATCTCCTCTCCTCAAAACCACCAAGCTCCCCGCGCTGAACCAAAAACCTTCCACCCTCTTTGCAAAAGAAAAGGCAGAACCCAACTTGAATTTGTCGACACTCATTTTCAAAAACCCCGAGGCGTCTACAAAGCTAAAGTTGTTGACTTTTTTGGGGGGTTTTCCCCCAATTTGAGGGCCCAAAAAGGAAATCAATGTCCCGGATGGGGGGGATGGGTGTCTCTCACAGGGGAAAAGGGGTAGAAAGGATGCAGTCTATTTGATACTGCACCCATCCACCACCCCCCACAGAAAATTCCACAGTCCCTGTCCTCAATGGTTTAAACGGGACACAAAGCAAGTGGGGCAAGGGACAACATTTTTACATTTGACTTAGCAAATAACAAGGGAAAACATACAATTGGTGTGCAGAAAAATCCTTCCAAAACATCTTTGTCAGACAGGAAGCTTTCCCTACAAACGCTCTTTCCTTGGCCGCTGTTGGCAAACTGATGAGGGAACTGTCTTGCTGATAGGCATTCAGTCGCGTCGGGCGAGGGGGCAATGGAGCAAGTTTTTGGCAAACACTAAAACGTCCTTCGGTACCAAACTATCCACCTCAGCTGGCAGCTTGGGTGATTTCTGTCTTTCAAGATGGCTGGGTACATCGCAATGAATAGGTGAGAGGTTTTTTTTTCGTAACCCGGACTGTCTTACATTGACAAGTTGGTTTTTTGTATCGTCTGTGTTTTCAATGCATTTTAAATTTTTTTTCGTAAAAAACATGTTCCGCATTCCTTGTATGGTTGTGAAATGCACATGAGCAGATAGCCTTTTCATTATTCTTTAGTTCGGTATCCAAATTTATACAAATACTTAAGCAGAAATTTGATTTTAAGAGACTTAAAATAACCCACCCCCTGAATAATCACCATCGGTAGGTTACTATAGTGTAACGCTCGTATATCCTGAAATAACCTGGTTACAGCGGGGTAACATATGCATAAAATTTTAAATGAACAAAGTATCAGAAAAATTTCACTCATAAATCCCCCCCCCCCCGGGGGGGGGGGGGGGAGGGGAGGGGGTCTACGACAGGCCAAGGTCTATGGGGTTGGTGTGGGTCAGAGCGGCAGCATCAGCCAGAATTCCACAACATTTCGGAAGATTGCCTGAGGTAGGCGATGTTTGGATTTGTAGGCTAGACTTATTTATAGATTGTTAATGTGTGCAGAGATTCATTTTTGTAACTTGGAATGATGTTCGTTAAATCAGCATAATTCTTATTCTTCATTCATGCGATTTGCTTGGCAATGTAAATCTACATGACTATCATCAACTTGCACAAGCTTTTTCATATTCAAGCCGTTGGATGCGCGATCAGTTATTTTGCGACATTTCGTGATCGTGATAGAAGAGCATGTGTGTGATAAACTGTTTGAAAATATCTCGATTTTATTTGAATTTTTTTTTGATTTTCAACTGATGATACAGGCGCCCCAACGTTCTACAATGGTGTTTTTTCGTTAATGATGTGCTAAAGGTCGATGGGTGACGGTACTTACATCCTTGAGTCAAGTGAACAATCATACATTCTCCAGTACACTAATTATAACTGTTGTGACATTATAGCCAGTGAAATTCAATAATATTGACAGACGGTTAACAGTTCACCGATCTCCTCAGTCCGCCATCTTGGTCAAGAGAGAGATCAGAGAGATATACACAAATACAGAGAGAGAGAGAGAGAGAGAGGAGAGAGAGTAAGAGAGGAGAGAGAGAGTCAGAGAGACAGAGATACACAAATACAGAGAGAAAGAGAGAGAGGGAGAGAGAGAGAGATGCACAAATACGAGAGAGAGTACAGAGATACACAAATACAGAGAGAGGAGAGAGAGAGAAGAAGTCGAGAGATAGAGATACACATACAGAGAGAGAGACAGAGATACACAAATACACAGAAGAGAGACAGAGATACACATCAGAGAGAGAGGGAGAGAGTCAAGAGATATACACAAATACAGAGAAGAGAGAGTCAGGAGACGAGATACACAAATCAGAGAGAGAGAGAGAGTAGAGAGAGAGAGAGAGAGAAAGAGAGAGAGTCGAGAGATAGAGATACCAATACAAGAGAGAAGACAGAGATGCACAAATACAGAGCAGAGAGACAGAGATACGCAAATACAGAGGGAGAGAGAGAGAGAGAGAGAGAGAGAGAGTGAGAGAGATAGAGATACACAAATACAGGAGAAGAGAGACAGAGATAACACAATTACAGAGAGACAGAGATACACAAATACAGAAGATGAGAGAGAGACAAATCAGAGAGAGGAGAGAGAGAGTCAGAGAGAAAGAGATACACAAACTAGAGAGACAGAGGGAGAGTCAGAGAGATACAAATACACAATAGAGAGAGAGAGAGAGAGAGAGAGACAGACAGACAGCAGAGACAGACAGAAGGCAGACAGACAGACGACAGACAGACAAGCAGAGAGAGAGAGATACACAAATACAGAGCGATAGAGAGTCAGAAGACAGAGATACACAAGACACAGAGAGAGAGAGAAGAGAGAGAGAGAGAGAGAGGAGAGAGAGAGTCAAAGAGTAGAATACACAAATACAGAGACAGAGAGACAGAGATACACAATTACAGACGAGAGAGAGACAGAGATACACAAATACAGAGAGAGAGAGAGAGAGAGAGATACACAAATACAGAGAGAGAGCGAGAGAGAGAGAGAGAGAGAGAGTCAGAGAGATAGAGATACACAAATAGAGAGACAGAGGGAGAGTCAGAGAGACACAAATACACAAAGAAGAGAGAGAGATAGGATACACAAATACAGAGAGAAGAGACAGAGGTGCACAATACAGAGACGAGAGACAGAGATACACAAATACAGAGAGAGAGAGAGTCAGAGAGATAGAGATACACAAATACAGGACAGAGACAAAGATACAAATTACAGAGAGAGAGACAGAGAACACGAATCAAGAGAGAGAGAGAGAGAGAGAAATACAGAGAAGAGAGAGGGAGTCAGAGAGAAGAGTTACACAATAGAGACAGAGGAGATCAGAGAGACACAAATACAGAGAGGAGAGAGAGAAGAGAGAGAGAGAGAAGACAGAGAGAGACAGAGAGCAGGAGAGCAGACAGAGATACACAATACAGAGCGAGAAAGAGTCAGAGACAGAGATACACAAATACGAGAGAGAGAGAGAGAGTCAAAGAGATAGAGCACACGAATCGAGAAAGGGAGAGGAGAGAGCGAGAGGGAGATGAGGAGAGGGAGAGAGAGAGAGCAGACAGACAGACAGACATGAGAGAGATTGATTCCTACAGTGTATGTTTCTATACTAAAACAGGCAGGGCCCAACAGTCAAACTAAAGTTCCTTGTGGCACCCTCTCTTCTAGCACATCATGCATAGAGGAGGTCTCTCTAGCCAGTGTTCTAGCACATCATGCACAGAGGAGGTCTCTCTAGCCACGTGTTCAGCACATCATGCACAGAGGAGGTCTCACTAGCCACGTGTTCTTCTAGCACATCATGCACAGAGGAGGTCTCTCACTAGCTACGTGTTCTTCTAGTACATTCATGCACAGGGTGAGGTCTCACTAGCCACGTGTTCTTCTAGCACATCATGCACAGAGGAGGTCTCTAGCCAGTGTTTCTAGCACATCATGCACAGAGGAGGTCTCACTAGCCACGTGTCTTCTAGCACATCATGCACAGAGGAGGTCTCTCTAGCCATGGTTTTCTCGCACATCATGCACAGAGGAGGTCTCATCTAGCCACGTGTTCTTCTAGCACTATCATGCACAGAGGAGGTCTCACTAGCCACGTGTTCTTCTAGCACATCATGCACAGAGAGGTCTCTAGCCACGTGTTCTTCTAGCACATCTGCACAAGGAGGTCTCACTAGCCACGGTTCTTCTAGACATCATGCACAGAGGAGGTCTCTAAACGGTTTTTCTGAATCATGCCGAGGAGGGCCTCTAGCCAGGGTTCGCAATCATGCAAGGAGGGCTCCTAGCCCTTTTTTTCTAGCACATCATGCCGAGGGGTCTACTACCCCGTGTTTCTGCACATTGCCCAAAGGGGGTCTCCTAGCCACGTGTTCTTTAGACATCATGCACAAGGAGGTCTTAACCCGTGTTCTTCTAGCACATCTTTCACAGAGGATTCACTAGCCACGTTTTTTTAGCACATCTTTCACGAGGAGGTCTCACTAGCCAGTGTTCTTCTAGCA